>JAODLL010000004.1:234831-262449 GCA_026546735.1 Forbesichthys agassizii | reverse complement strand
ATAGGATAAAGGGGCGCGAAGTTATTTATCATAATGTTTGATAAGCACTTACTCGTCGCGGGCGACGAGGCCGACCTTAGAGAGTTAAGCTCTACAAACATTTGTTATGGTTTATTTGTCATCATTTTCATATGTTTAAAATAATTCCTAAAAACAGGAATTATTATTAATTATCAACAAGGCATTGATTGATTGATGATATTCTTACAGTATTATATTTAGAATACAGACTGTTTGGCACATCATTTAAATGCTGACGGGCTTTAGGTTTAGGCTGGCCCTTCAACAAAGGATCTGGTGAGCACAGGACCTTATGGAATGTTCTTCAGTTCAGTCCGACACAGAATCTACAAAGATTCCACTGCCATGCAACTATTGTAGTGTAAAGAATGTGGAGTAACGAATGTGAAGGACTCCGACTCCCACCCCCCCCCCCCACACACACCCCCCCCCCAAAATGAACCCCTAATTACAGCTACCTTAATATAAAGGCTCCAACACTGACAAGTCAGTCTGTTTATCTACTTCCTGGGGGGTGAGACAATTCAGTCAAGCTAAGGACCATTTTCTAGAAATCACCAGACCGTGACTGTTCCCACGAGAGATGTGACAAGCTGACGCGACGTGTCGTCAGAATGTCCCTGGAACACGCCAACACGACAGTAACGTTTTGTGCTAGGGTGTTCACAAGCTGCTGTGCGTGTTCCTTAGTTATTTTAGAGCTAATGTGTTTCTAATGGAACCCTCCAAGCCACACATTTGCCATTCAAATCTGGTGTGACTAAACAACTGTTACTGGGAGCTGATGCTCCCCGTCACTTCTACATCACTGTGCCATTCTAAAAAAAAAAAATTTTAAAAAAAAAGGCATGGCATTACTGATCAAATCCCACCCCCTGCCAAAAAAGGGAGCCCAAAACGCTTGCCCTCATCTCGTGGCATTGTTTCCAGCAGGGGCAGCAAAACAGTTACTCATTGCTGTATCATCAGGGGTGACGAGCTCACTCAATTCCTTGTGACGACTGCAGACAACACATTCAGACATTAGATGAGGCCAAAGCAAGCATAATATCAACAGGAATTAAGATGTTTGTTTCGCAGCTGGAACGCACAGCAAATGTCTCGTGGGGCAAAGTCACAGACTGGCTGATATGTGTTCTGCGGGACTAGCTATTGACACCTGAGCAGGACATGTAGTCAAAAGCAACCAGGCTGACAGAGATGAGAGGAAGTCAAAAGGAGAGACGAGGGAACTGGGCATGTAGAATGACTACAGCTGTTTTGGTTCCAGTTATGGCACCGTGGAACACAGGCTGCTATTCTACTCGGAACATTTTAAACCTCTTTGGTTGTATGCTGCTGCTTTTTATAAAAGGACACGTTGTTTTATTGACGACCTACCGAGCACTGATTTAAAGAGAAGCTTGCATCCATTCTTATACAAAGCATACAAATAAAAAATAAACAAACATTGGAAGAAGAACAATATTCTTATACATGCTCATTACATTGCATTTGGCTTCAAATAAACACAGCAGAAATAAGGGAAGGATGTTCATGACACACAGGGAGGTAGAGATGAAGGAAAAAAGCGATATGGGGGCAGGGAGAATTACCGCAGTCTACTCTCACAAGGGGCTGAGACCTAGATCAGTAAGTAAAACATGGTAGAGGCCCAGGGGGGATGGGGGGTGGGGTGGTGGGGCTACTGTAGTCCCATGGTGCACCACGACTACTGGCTGACTGCGTGCACGCCTGTTCACAGGCTGCACAAGCACTGCTGGGTTGCTGTGCACGAGGAAGCAGGAAACTCCGACGACAGACGGCAAACCACTGTGCCACGAACGCCATGGGTAAACAAATGAATCTGCACAGCCTGAGCCAAAGCATGAGCCATAGAATGAGCCATAGAATGAGCCATAGCATGAGCCATAGCATGAGCCATAGCATGAGCCATAGCATGAGCCATAGAATGAGCCATAGAATGAGCCATAGCATGAGCCATAGCATGAGCCAAAGCATGATCCTTAGCAAACATGTGGGTCCTCTGTAGTACCAAGTCAGCAATCGTTTGCTATATATGGATAGGCCACGCCCTTTACTAAAAAGAGGAAACACTAATAGAAAACACTGTACTCTCAACTAAATGCTTTAACAAAAAGGTTTACGAGGTTTACGTGTGTCAAAAGGAGATGTGAAGTAAAGGAGTTGATGCCAACACGCTTCTCTTGCTTACAAATGTGAACCATGCGCTGGGTGGTCTTGCATGGGGTCTCTCTTAATAATCGTATGATGTATATTCAACAACGCTCACACACACACACACACACACACACACACACACACACACACACACACACACGGCGATGTATTGGTGGGTGGGCAACTTACCAATCTTCTGGTTGAAGATTTTTTCAAACGCCAGCTCGTCTCTTTCTTCGAGGTACTTCTGCATCACACTGCGAATACTGTGAACAGAGTGGAGTAAGGATCAGGGGAAATTACATATCGGCCCGACGCCGCCAACAACAACCGCAGCAGCAGCCCACTAGGCCTGACACAATGGCTCCTAATGGACGCCGAAACAATTCCGGCCTTCCACGCTCCACCTCCACGTAATCCCTGCCTAGGTTTAGGACTCGCGCTGCCATCTGTCCTTTGATCCAATTCAAAAGGAGTGGAGCGGGGGAGAGGGGGAGAGAGGGATGGGGGGGGGGGGGTCAACACACACGGGAGGCCAACAGGGGCTGCCTGGGGAGAGATATGCCACCCCGAGAGAGGGTGTTAATGAGCACAGGCCTGGGTAGGATGAATCAATTAGCACCCCCCTCCACGGGCCCATTAACGCCGTGCATTTGTGCTGCAGACACACAAACGCACTTGTGCACGGGCTGGGACACAACAGCGGTTTGACTTGACACGCGGCTCGAAGTTCAATGAGGCGTGTGCGAGATGCCACCCTGGCACACCTAGCTAGGCTATTCATTTGGTCATGTACATTTTGGTAGGATTACTCGCTTGGTAGGAAATGCTCTCGCCATTGTTCGTGCATTCAATAGGCAGAACATACAGTTACAAACAGGAAGCAGCCTGAACTTGTCTTCCTTGCCTAGCGGTTGCACCACACCACTATTGTTACCTGGGCTAAATAAAAAACACTATTTAATCTACACGTCCGATCATGCACAAATTTGCCTCCGACCTAATGTGCGATTGCATTTTGAGTAAACACTCCTAACGTGTTAATTAGCAGTGCAGAGATTGCTTACAACCGTGACTTAAGTGCCGGAGGACAAGGAGCCTTACTGAACATTAAGGCCCCGGCTGCACACAGTGGTTACGTGGATGATTACCTAAGCTGGTGCAGGCGGCTTTCGTGAGAGCATAGACTTGAAGGGGGCAAGGTCTAAACTGCTGCCTCCACTAAAAGAACAGGAACCGAGGAACACTTCCTCAATTTGAGGCCCAGTTGTGAGTGCCTCTGAATCATTAACAGCTAACTATAGCATCACTACAATAAACCACAAAATATACATGTTTAATGCCGGGTGTCGTTAAAGACATACATGTTTTGCATTAGTGAAGTGTCAATCATGCTGAAAACACTTACAAAACAGGGAAACCAAATAGTGTAGTAGTTAGAGAGGTTCCTTACCAACATCTACCCTGCTAATGTGCCCATGAGCAAGACAGAGCACATGAACAAGGGTTGGGTTTTCGACTTCCTGCCTCCATAGTGAAATAATAAAGATAATTTTATGGATGAATCCTTATGTCGGACATCACCACAGACATAAACAAACAAGCATTCGAGCACAGTTTATTTACACGTGCAAAAACTCTCCACATAAACACAACATCTGTCATGTTGCAGGCTGCCACTATTGAACTCAAACAAACGAAACTGGCCATCATTATCGACAACACCGCACACTAACAACGCCATTAACAACAAGGTAGTATTCAATGAGCGTTTCTACTGTAAAACGTTGCCACGCTGTTAACATTAACAAGCCGTACTCTCCGGTGGAAGGCTGGCTACTACGATGTTGAAATCACTGCGCGTGACCCACCCCCAAATGAGCAAACACAAACATCATAATAACAAAGCCTCGATGAAAATGTACATTTGATATTTCATCGTAGACTCCCGTTGCGTATCTGCTCGTGTGCTGTGTTGCATGACCAGTCTAGAGGGTTTCCATGCCCATCTCTACTGTGAGCAATGAACTGAGGAATTCTGGGACAAACTGAATTCTACTCATTATTTCAGTAGAGTAGCTTGTGCTTCAAATCTAAAATGAGGTAGTAGGAGTAGCAGCCCAACTGTATGTAGCAGAGTCCATTCAATGATCAAGCTTTTTTTTTTTTCAGAAAAGGAAATACATTTGTTCATTTGTATTTTTCCTTGCCCTGAAGAACAGGCTGAACTGGTCGCCGTGATTCTCTACTACATGAATGAGCAAATCCTTACCATTTCCCAATAGTGAATACTCAAACGATCACGCGATATTCATTATGGTGGAGAGGAGGTTTAGGATGTTTATGTTGGTTGAATACTATAGACTGGGAAACCCAAAAACCTTTCATATCAGGAAAAGACTGCATTTCTGTTGGAATACTAGTAATTTAGAGAGCGGCTACAGCACCTGAATATTAATACCTTACGTGCACATATGCATTTAAAAAACAATCCTTTAACTGGGTACAAAAAAAGGTTTGTCTGCACGGAATACATTTGGGCTTGTGTCAACTTAAAAGCTTGGAGAACAGGGGATGAGAACAGGGGATGTGTCTCATTACTCACAACAAGTCAGTTAAATTGCTGGAGCATGGGTTGTGTGTTAGTTATGCCTGGGCACTTTTCCCTCTGATTGTGGCACAGCAGTGCAAGATAACCAATTACTGTGGCTATACTTTCCAACGAGTCTTATAATCTGATGATGACAAAGAGGCATGAAAACAGGGTCAAACAGCCTATAGCCTACATGTTTTGCTTATTTGCTCATCAGATTATGATGTAGGCAGTCTGATTAGGAAACACTCAGTTACTCAATTTCTCCAATCTCAAAGGGTGCATACATACCGCTTTATCTGTAGTTCCCCAAAAAATAAGCAAGTCTTAATATCTGATGCTTGTTTTTTTGCTTTACTTGTTTTTGCTGCTACATTAATAACGTGTTTATAATTTGTTGTGCTTCCAATTTGTATACGGTTTATCCCCAATCTCTGTGCAAATGTGATGTTAACGTGCAGTTTTGCAAATGACTTTGGATGCATACGTAACTTAAAAACCCATTGAGCTGTCTCTCAACGGACAAAGGTAATCTAATCACTACTAAACACTGGTGGCATTAACCGGTTTAAAGGAGAGTCTTCTCCATCTCATCATGTTTGCTGCAATTTGCTGCGTGGCCCTTGAACATATAATGCTACATGGTGTGGATATAGAGAGCAGAGCATTTAACTAAGGAAACGCAGAAGGCCCACTCTCCTCTCCAGGGATCACTCCAAAACTCCTAACGTCCCTCAAATGACATGGCAATCCAAGACATTATATTTCACCTCTGTCTCATACTGGGCAACTCACAGTGTCTCATTTCTTATGTAGATTTCTGCATAACAGTGGGTTTCCACTTCCCTTTCCTTCCCCCCCCCATGTCTCTCATCTCTATCGCTTGCAGTGCTTCTTCTGTAAAAAATATCACCTCACTGCCATGACCCGGTGAGAATGTAACAGCACTACGTTATGTGCAAAGCGCCATATATGTATACCCCCCCCCCCCCCCCATTCCCCATAAGTGTGTATCTGAATGCAGCACCTATACAAACTCCAGATAAACGTACTACGCAACAGAAAAAGGCCACAGTTGGCCCGATAGTAGGCTACCAGATGAAACGGAAAACTATGGATGAACTGTAACATAGCCCAACCCCTTTGGAACGTCTTTTAGAGGAGCAGTCAGTAAACGAAGAGGATTGCAGTCATTCAGTATGGCATTGACAATATTAAAAGATATTTCACCTGCGACACAGAGCTCTTCAGTTAATGTTTGCTGCTACTGTGTGCAATTTGAATCCATCAATCCAAAAACAAATTGCATAAATCCTATGCCAGAAATTGATATATGGCACGTTTGTTAGTAAAGAATGGCTTCAATTAGAGTTACTTAAAACTCAGTGAAAGATAGCTATGTCATCTTTGACTTAATGACTTAATGACAAAGCTTCTATGCATATATCGATCTATGCATTCTGGTCTGGCTTTGACAGCTTTGCTTATTTTGTATTTTATTTTTTTTATCTTCTAGTGTAGCGTTTCATTTGCAGTTCAGCAGTGATGGCTAAGGGACATCCGCAGGGACATTCTGACATCTGCTTCACAGCAAAATACATACGCAGCAATATTCTGAACATGCTCTGCAAATGCATTACTTATTATTCACTACAAAATAAAACTGGTCAAGCTCTGCTAAACCCAGAAGCATATTTGCTGGCAATGTTATGTTACTAAAAATTAAGGGGGGAAAAAAAAAACCTTCTAGCGATGAGATGGAGTTAATAGTGATCAGGTAAACAAATGTTCGGCTTTGGCATCCTGTCTGATTTTGTGATTTATCGCTGCGCCCATTTGTCCAGTATAATTCCCCTTTAGTGCCGATGACTTAGCCATGCTACTTAAATCGCAAATATTTCATTCCACTATTCACATATTTGCTTTCAATTGTTGACAAAGGCTATGGTGTTGAGAACGGTCTTTGTCATTGGATGAATAAAAATTATGTCAAAGACAGACCTTGTCTAAAGAGTCTGTATTCACTAATTTGCTAATGGGAGAGTTGGTGGTCATGCACTTACTGTGAATAGGGGGGTTCATTCATAGCACTCATCTATGGAGAACGTAATTTTGAGGTAAAACACTACAGAAGTTCAGCATTGATTTAACTCTACAGTGCCTAGAAGAAGAGTGTTGTGTTTCACATTTCTGAACATTCAATTTGACATTAACAAACGTGTCATCAGACTAGTCTTATTTTCATAAATACCCAAGTGTAATAGTTATACTATCTTTTCTGGCTATTTTCAAAACCAAATTAGATTTTTTTTTTTAAACCTCTTGCAAGATTTCATGTAATGTCTTGTGAGATATGTCGTAGAGTTGTCACCAACCTAAAAAATTAACTATAAATTGATTGCACAACTTTCCAAATAATGAATTTAGATGTTAAATGTACTTGTCAATATTGACATCCCATTATGCACAACCAGTGTATTACATCAAGACATGCACACAAAGTTAGATCTTAGAATAGCAACTGCTCGCATTCGCGTGAAATTCATTGCTACTGATTGTACTACTGGCCTAGATAGAGAAAGAAATCTGGTTGCAAGTTACATTTGACAGAGAAACCAATACCCTTTCCTCATCATTGCAGGTTAAAATCTGCACAGTCCTGAATAAACACATTAAGAAATATTTACAAATCTAGAATAAATCATCAGATAGCCTATATTCTTAGCAAAAGCCACCTTTATATTTAGTCAATTGAAAACAAGCCAATTGAAATCCACAGAAAAGTGACAAACAAGCAGGCCAATGGTACTGTATCATAGACTGTGCATAGGTTAGGTAGGCTATGTGTTGCCTAAAATTAAATTAAAAAGGAGTATTTTAAATGGCCACACAATAAACGTGCTGGGTTTATGGCAAGTTTAGGAATTACCATAATATATAAGACCATATAATAACCATTTCTAAAGTAGCCTACAGGATCAAACAAAAAAAAGTATCAATATGTAACAATATGAAATTAAAATCAGACATCCTTGGATGGTCTTCTATTAAGTGGTTATAAAAACTGCTGTCAGTTAGTTGACAGAGCATGTGGAATATTAATGCATTGCATGCCATCTGAAGAGTGCATGCAAACCATGCAGGTTTTTACAAACACGTTTAGCTTACCGGCATGCTTTGATGAAGTCAGATAGCTATTTGAATGGCTGGCTCACAAATAGCTAGTTTTTACTTAAAGTTAAGCATTACATATAAAGCAAGAGCCATGGAGGAAGTCATTAATGGGTGATAATAATGTGTGTCTTTACGTTTGCAGATATCTCTATTAAGAAATGTTAGTCTATAGTAACTGTACCATATCATTGGCTTAAGATGATGCATGATTATCGCCATAAAAGCTATAGGGCAAGGTAAATAAATCACATTGACATTAAGACCAATACAGACTAACCACTACTCAACGTGGACATTTGTTTTAAATATCTAGTTTACCTGGGCTCGGGAAGGATGATTTTCTTACTCGCTCGGGCCGCTGGAGTAGATTTGCTCTTCTCCATCGCCATCAAATAACTGACATCGGCGAGTACTGCTTCGAGGTCCGCCATCTTCAACCCGGGGACAACCAAACTGATACAAAATCTGACTGGGAATGTTTCAGGGAATATGAAACCAATGTCCACCAGATATGACCGACATCAAGGGCCAATGTGAGTGGCAGAAGCTGCTGAACAGATGGCAAGGGCAACCATCGGATGGAATGTTGTATTTGTCCAGAGACCCCAGAATTCACAACACTCAATCTTAAACAACAGTCATTGCAACAAAAAAAAGGAAATTCAGAGAGGAAGACATTTGGTGACACGTCTTACTTGTTAAAAATGTTTCCCGATGGCTGCTAGATCAGTCGATATATTCCCATTTAGTGCATAAAGACGGCAGGTATCGCAGACTCTTGTCATAAGAATGACATCAGAAATGCAGATACCGGTACAGGTACAATAGGTTCGCGCAATCTTGTTTTCAAATCGATGCTGTCTCGTAGTCTCCTTTGTAGAAACGCGTCTCATACAGCAAAGGTAATTAGGCTACACAAAATGATTAACCTTCGGAGAACCACTGACAAAAACCTGTGATGACAATGGTGGTGCTTTTGGTGGAAAAATGTATAATGTAAAAACATCTGTCTTCAATGCCCACAGGTTTTGAATAATTTGCCTAAATGATATGTGTGCTAATTAAAAACCTGTCTATTTAATGGAATGACAGTCGACAACTACCGTACATACATAATAACCATCCATCTACAGTACCGTATAGACTGGAGGAAAAACCCGTTATAACAAATTTAGGAAACGGGAGTACCGTAACATCGGTACGGTGCAAATTAGAAACCAGATTGAGATGGAAACAAGATTAATGATTTGCATTCCATGAAATCCACACACCGCTGTTGTTTATGTTGCCGTGGTCGCTGGCTTCCTGGGTTAGGTTCCTTATCGGTTCATCAATCACAAAAATGTCGACTCAACGATGCCGTTTAGCAAAGAGGGTTAGCACCATGTCCAGCCCAATAACAAGGACAATCGGAGAATTATAAGCCACATACAATTCTGCAATAGGGAGTTGTTTATCCAGCTAAAAAACGATTCAGTCACACTGGTAGCTAGCTACCACGCTAGCTAGCAAATGAAGTGGCTAGCTTGTTAGCCAACTAAAAAAACAAGCTTCCGAAAGATCGACCAATACATTAATATCATTCGTAGTATCTGTATTAAAAACAGCAGCAAAAAGTCCTTGGTGTTTGTGGCAAATCGCGTTGCAAGCTGCCCAGAACTGAGGAAGCGTAGACCAACGTTGGCTCGAATTCAGACAGCGATTTGCCTAATAACGTTAATGTTAAGCTAGTACGGTATAGCAGCATGTGAACTGGCTACGCGAACTGGGGGCTATATTGCAGGTCTTCCAGGAAACAGTTTGAGGAAATCGCAAAACACTCAAAAAGATCGCGGAATCCGCAGAATCCATCGTTACCCCTGTCGCTGGGGGACCTTCATCGCTTGTAGAGCCAGCACAACTCTACTAAGTGGGGGACGAGGATTGTGGCGCTGACGCGTGATGGTGGAGGGTGGGGGTACGAGATGGAAATTGGCTAGCTGGTTTAACCTATAACTTCTTCTTCCTCGCCGTGGTATACGGCAGTGGGTAGACCACTGGGTGGCGAGCAAAGTGCTGAGGTAAATGCCAATACGCAACACGACACGTTCGGATTATTTCAAATAAGCGTCGATGCCACAAATAAAATGAGATCCAAGGTGCGCGATGTTCTCTGCATGCTTCGATCAACTCCACCAGGCGTATAGAGGCAGATGTTCTATCATGGATGTGCCCTGTCCAGTTGTGTAGCCAAATCCTTTCTGTACATTGACTGTGTCCACGAGCACTAACCAGCTTTACTACTCCAATGTGGCACACATACTTTTAAAATCCTTCGATCGTTTTGGGACTATTTTCGCTTACAACATTGCACTGCCTGCTTGCTTTATGGTTTAACTTCCTCCCACTGCGGCGCAGTTGCTTATAAAACATGGAGATGGCTATAGTGCCTGTCTGGAGCGGAATGCCGTGGCCTACTGTTATTCCCTTGTTGCTGAACACATTCTCCTAATACCTATGTATATGGTTAACTATTATATAATACAAGTATAAGTATAAGTATAAGTATTAGCCTACAGTATATATTATTAAATTACCTACCTAAATAGGCATGGGATAGCCTATTATTTTTGTATCAGATAGGTCTACGGTTATGCAGTTTAGCAAACTCTGCATGAAAAGAGGCAGTGTAGAACCCGTAGACATTTGGCGAGTGCAGGCCTACATAATTATTATTATTTGTCTAAATAAACACAATATTATTAATGTATTTAGGCTCATAGGCATATAGCCATACGTTTCAGTGAATCACTAGCCTGTATTTGCAATAGTGATACCGTGGGTATCGGATTGGTAGACCTATTGCTATTTGGATATTGTGAGACGTATTGCTATAGTATTTATTGGAAGACATAGCCTACCATTAAAAACAATATAAAGTACAGAGACCTCTGTTAAGGACATGTTTAGGGTCATATGTCAACAAATACATAACTGACGAAATATTACCTTACTCATTATATGTTAATTAAGCCTGCGTGTCCCTAGTTATAAAAGCAGCAGTGGAACTAACAGCTATCAGCGATGTACTGTAGCCTCTCGTGGAAGTGGTGCCACCTCCTGGCTACAGTGTGTATTGTTGTTTTCCCACATTCTTTCAAAAATGTAGATTAAGACGTCTCTTAAATTTACACACTATTCATGTGGTGTGTTGCTAAGGATAGAAACAATGTTAAATGAAAAACTATAATAGTGACAATGTGTTATATTGTATAGCTTGCGATTAAAGCAGTATAGACCCTTGGCAAATAGCAATAGATACACATTAAACGTGTATTTTTCTGTGTGTCAGAAGGGGAAATGGATCTAAGCAACTCAACTCATGCTGCTAGTTATTTCCTTGTTGCAATTGTCTTACATTGGGATACTGTCAGTAAAGCACACACATACATGGAAACCAGTAAGGATTAAGAAAGACAGTTTATTCAGCACTGGAAAGCAGGATATTTCATGGGTGTGGGGTGACATGAGAGAAGGGTTGAGTGGAATAATTGTGGTTACTGCTGAATACGGCGGATGGACTGAATCTGAGGGGTCTGGCAGTGGGAGCCAAACTCTCTAAAGTGTTTGTACTCCCCGCAGTGACGATCACACTCCATAATATACTGGTATCCACGGTAACCAGGGTACTGGTAGCACACAAATCTGTCGTGATATTAGAGAGGGGGAGTATAGTTGCTTATAAACCATACTAAACATGATTTATAAGAGAACATAACACTTAATTTATTCCATAGGGGAAAGTCAGGAACAGCAAAGAATGTGGAGAATGTAGCAAACAATTATCGGAGAATCAAATGAGACGGTAAGATCTGTGTGGACACTTACGCTCCTGACTGGACCCTGAATGAGCCGACTTCATTGTTGCACCAGCCCATGGCCTGTAGGGACGGGTAATCGTCGCTAATCTCACCCTTGCGGCCCATGAAGTTCTCACGCTCGTAGATACTCATACGACATTCTCGGTGGTTCTGTTGGCAAACACAGAATATTGAATTATTCTTTCAATTGCTGTAAACAGCTCCATACGACATATTGCATTTCAGTGAGTGTAAATATACTTATAAAGGATGTATTTTTGTTTTATTGTATTTAAACACAAAAACGATATACTTACAGCACAGGCAATAGGTCTGAATGAGGTCATTCGCTCAATGTGGTATGCATTGCTTCCACCGAACGCATCGCACTGAGGATACTCTCCCCTCTCCAGAACAAACTGCTGTCCTTGGTAAGAGGCATGCTCATAACCCACCCAACTAGAACAAAAGGGGCACAGCAGTGCAACCCTAGTATGTTTACAGTGTTTGATAGTGGCAGTGAGACAGAGTCACCTCCTCCTTTGTAAGTTGATGGATGTGAAGTGCAAAAAGATGTCTGTGTGTAAAGTTCAAACTCACGCTCCACTCTCCACCCTCAGCGAGCGAACGGACTCGAAACCGAACTCCATGACATTGCAGCACTCTGCAGTGAACTCGTGGCGACGACCCTGGAAGCACTCCTCGTCGTAGACAATGATCTGACAGGGAAATGCACACAAACAGCAAAGCTTTGCAGTGCACACCGTGATCTTTTGTTACCTTCTCTAGCAATGGCACAGGAGTCCCAAGTGATAAGAGAGGGCATTCTTACCAGAGCGGGCTGCTTAAATCTCATGTAAACTTTCACGTGGATACTCTCAAGACATAACACTACAGGAAATAAGAAATTACATTTAAGGAAATAAAATCTGCTTTTCAGTCATCCCAAAACTAACCTTCCAGTGGCCGGAGAACTTGGTGCAATGGTGAGTCATCTTAACTGGAACATCAGGATTGAACACAGTGTTATTTGCACATTAGATATTATCTACAGTTGAATAAATATTACTGAGAAAAAAAAAAAAAAAGTATTTTATTTTATTCCCAGTATTGGCAGAGTTTATCTAAACAGCACCTCTCAAACTAATTTATTGAAAAATGCGAGAGGGAGGGGGGATTAAGTAACACTACGCAGGCCATTAGCAGACCTGTTCTCATGAACTATTCATCATAAACTGAGTTTGAACAGCCTGCAGCAACAGTACATGTTGAGGAAAAGTTTAAAAGTATTTAGAAAGGCCTGAAAATGACTCCATGAATCCATAATGCATCAGAGGCTATGCATAGTTCCCAGACACAAATGAGGACAAGTCAAAAAGCCATCAGCTATAGCATACTTTGCTCTATCCTTTATTCTTTGTTGTGCTCCGGTATTCATCTCACGGAGTTGCAGTGGATGGCTCATGCGTGGTGGGTGGGGAACATTGTGCGAGCGTATGGGGATCTGCTACCCTGGCTGAGTGGGTGGGTGGGTGGGCGGGCAATAGAGGGACGGGGGACTCACCTTGCTTTGATGCCCTTGGCTGTCCTGGTATGAGAGTGAGGGGACCCCTTTTAAAGCCTTCCCTGGTAAGAGGCCATGGTAAAAGCCCCAACTCAGCAGCAGGGAGGGGCCTTTCACTGCTGCTCACCCCCAACACAAAAGCATGCTTAATCTATAGAGGGTTAGAAGTGCAGACACCACAGTATCATCCCAAGCAATGGGCACAGAAAGACATAAGACTATTCAGAGGAACAATGTTAATTACTTTATTTATTCCTCTTACCTGGACAGGCACAAACGATACATTTTGTTTTGTTAATTTCAATGTGTGCCACACTGTCCCATACCCTGTGTGATGTCTACTGATAATATACACTTTGTATTGTATATACCAGAGAAGCTCATACTATGAACTCATAATACCTTTATTATATTGCTTGTTAGGTTGCGGATGAGTAAGGATTGTGCTTAGCTATAAATAGGCTATTAGGGATATTACTTCATGTGAGAAAGATAAGTGAAGGATTTCCAGAGAGACTTCAAAATTACATGAAGAATAAATTGGATTTTGAAGGTTCCATTGAGGATTGGATTAAGAAGGTGAGAAAAAATATATAGAATTAACTATGGTTGATAATAATGTAATATATTCAAAGGGATTAGTATTGGTGCTTTAAGTTAGGTATTTATGTGAAGGTCAACGCATTTATGCATAATTTTATAATGCGTTCATAGATTGCATCTACAGCATGTTTTATAGAACAGACAATATATTCTTCAGTAAATGTGGTTTATTCGGTTTTACTGTATATTCATGCTGGTATACCTTCATGTGCTGCATAAAAACATAATATTTAAAAATATATTATTATTCTGCATCTGAACTAAAACTAATATTAGAGGATAATCTATCCATAAACCATCTGAATTGTGTGTATTTTTGGCACTTTTTCTCAACATCAAGTAGGTATATAATTTACCTAAATTTAAAGTGGTAAATAATCCAAATAAGATTATTTACCCAAGATTTTTAGTTGGCCAATAATGAAATATAGTGGTCTTTATATTTGTGGGCTTGCTATTATGCCGTTTTACAGTGTTTCTTTACATCCATATTATATACTGAATACTAAAAGGAAACATAATATGGTGGTAGTAATTTACAGCACCAACTCAGATGCTAAACAGTGTATGGCCACAGCAGACAGCATGACTGTTAACCCATGCTGTCTTTTCCTTGTGTTCATCTACATTCCTAATAACTGTAGCTAGCACTGGCACACAAATACATGGAAAGTGCCTGTGTCAGGCCTTTCCTTTAACACTAAATTGCCTACAGCGGGCCCCGCGGGGCCAGTTGTGTTTCTAGGCAATGCAAAAGCCACCAGGCCCGTGGCTTTGGTACAGGCCAACTGTGATGACTGTGATGACGAGAGCCTTTCTATTGTACGGTGAGCCGGTATGCTTGGCCTTTACCAGAGTATAAAAGCTTGGGTTCTCTTTGAGGGGACCAGCAAGAGCCAGCATCCCTCACACGGCACAACAAGCTAGACTAACAGGTAAGGAAACACAGACCCCACGCACATCACAGACCATCCACTGTAGCACAGGGGACTCCTCACACACAGCCAGGGCCCACCATGACCAGGAAAGTCCCTTCCAGACTAGGGAATGCCCATACTCAGGTCCAGGCCCAGACCTGAATGAATAACCACCAGAAGAAACCGGCTTCCGGGTTGTCAATCCAAATCTCACCTAAAATACAAAATGTTCACGTTCCCTTTCTCAGTCTATCATTCACATCCGTCACCATGACGTCCACCTGCAGCCCTGTTTAATTCCAACCCCCTCTGCTAGCCTCTTAGACTGGCCTGCAGCCCCTCACCATGTCCCAGACAACCAAGTCCGCCTCCAGCCAGGGCACTGATGCCAAGGACAAGGGAGCCCCTGGTCCTGCTGCCTCCAGTAAGACCACCAAGACTGCAGACCCCGGCATGGGATCTTACAGAGTGAGTAATTCCTCTGTTATAACTCACATCTACAGCGTTGAATGAGCTTGGAATCACCTATAATTCAATCAGCCCAAGAGGTGTGTTTTGGTCAGAGCTATATAAAGCTTGGCTCAGTGATATTGAAAAAGACATCCCATTTTTAGTTTTTTATGTTGTTATTTTATGAATGAATGAATGAATGAATGAATTGCCTAATTAATTTACCTTAATTAAATATATATATTTCTTTCTTTCTTTCTTTCTTTGTATTGTAGTGAGTGTGGTACTACTGACACAGGCTAACATCTAGAGAGGTCTGTGTATGGCATGCACTGTATTACCACTACACTGTGTGTGTGCGCAGATCATGCTGTTCGACCAGGAGAACTTCCAAGGCAGGATGATGGAGGTCCAGAATGAGTGTATGAACGTGTGTGATCGCGGCATAAACAGAGTGCGCAGTATCATTGTGGAGTGTGGCCCGTAAGTGGAGACACACACACACACACACACGCACACGTCCGCACACACACCGCCCTGACTCATATAATGGCTACAATCTGAAATCACAACAGGGGGCTTGATGTCACCAGCCTCTGTGCTCTAATCTCTCTCTCCAACCCTACTCCCTCACTCACACACACACCCCTCCAGCTTCGTTGCGTGGGAGCAGACCGACTTCCGTGGGGAGATGTTCATCCTGGAGAAGGGAGAGTATCCTCGCTGGGACAGCTGGAGCAACTCCTACCGCAGTGACTGTCTCATGTCCCTCAGGCCCATCCGCATGGTAACGCCATGTGTCACCTGCTCTGCACAAATGCAGACATAATGGGGGAACAAATACGGCATTATATGCAAACACATACAGTGTATTCATATTCATGCACACTTAACCTTTTTTACAGAAATGTTCTGGAACTTATTTAGGTTCAATCCAGTGTTTCAAAATGTTGTATTGGTTTCATTCTCAAACTGAATGGCATTGCTCTCTATGTTCCAGTGTACCTTCAACCCTTCTGTGTTGCTCCTCTCCTCTCCACAGGACAGCATGGAGCACAAGATCTGCCTGTATGAGTTCTCTGACTTCAAGGGCAACAAGATGGAGATTCAGGAGGATGACGTCCCCAGCCTGTGGGCGCATGGCTTCTGTGACAGAGTGGGCAGTGTGAGAGTGCCAGGAGGATCGTAAGTACACACATATCGTGATCGTCGGGTGTTTGTCACTGACAAACTGATACACTGTCTGTATAGGTCTCAACCATTCACCTATTGTGAGTGTATACCTTTCTTTCTCAGTTGGGTGGGCTATCAGTACCCTGGATACAGAGGCTACCAGTACCTGTTTGAGTGTGGCGAATATAGGCACTACAACGAGTTCTGCGCCTACCAGCCCCAGATCCAGTCCATGCGTCGTATCAGGGATATGCAGTTCCACCAGAGAGGATGCTTTACCTTCACCTCCCCCAGCAAGTGAGCGACTTCTACTGGGCATCTGGTGTAGTTGCAGCTAGTCATCTCCACTGCCCATTGGACGCTTTTAATCCTCTTTTTCTTTAGATGATTTCCTCACAGCCCTCCACCCCCAAAGGAACGAATTACAGCATTGTACAGGTGTTATAAGCCTAATTCTGTGTCCTGTCGAATTCAGTGACCCTTTCGAAACAAAGTATGTTAAATAAAGCAGAAAAAGCATGAAAAAGTTCGATAGATCTATAAATAATATTTAGAAATATCTAGACAGTAATTAACCTAAAAGTAGATTATATTCACTTTTTATTCAGAAATCGCTAAAATCATAAGCTTTTTGCAGAGCAAACCACCATCGACATAGCTAACCTTTTATTATCCCTTTCCCGAAATTAAACACTTCGGGAGCGAGACACAAAAACGTGCACGATAAATCACACACTCACACACACTAATAGATTGTACATGATTTTAGGTGGCGCATGCGCACTTTCGAAAGGGTCACTGAATTCGGCAGGACACAGAATTAGGCGTAACACCTGTCAGACATTTTATGGTGACAAAAATAAACATGTTTTGAAAAATGAGTCTCTCTCCTTGACTGGACTTTATTTTACAGATTCATAGCTCAGTTGTAGGACTTATTAGCATGTTCTCTATATTTTATAATTTACCATATTTCGTATTTATTTACAGTTCTACCACCTTCAATTATCTAAATTCTTAGATTATTCCCCATATCTCCATTCTGATCCATCTGAAAATGTAATTTTCAAAATAACAAGATAGTAAAGCCTTGCAATTATTCAGGCAAGCGTTGACTCCACCTACTACATACACATTTGACGCGCTGGGGTCCTTCTGATTATAGCAACATACTGTATGCTTTCCATGTTACTTTAGTATACGGTAGTCAGTTTTGCTACTTGCAAAAGCCGTTCAAGAATAAGCAAAGCAACAATGGCTGCTATTTTTAAAGCAAGAAAAGGTTAGTGTCATTTAAAACAATTCGTTGACATTGCCATCCTGATAGTGAATTATGTCATTGTCCTTAAGAGTCGTCTAACCCCACTGTGAATTGAAGGCTATGTTATTTTAGCTTTATTTGTATGTAAATCTGAATGCTAGATTATCCAATCGTTGCATTACATATTTTGTATTAAGACAGCATTAAATAGATTTATAATTCGTAGACCTTATTACAACTATGGTTTAAACTATAGTTTAGACAGGGGAAATATTAAGATAAATAAGTGAAATTGCTTCAGATGCATCTTTAACTGGATCACTGATGGAATTTCTGATTTCTGAATTATACAATATTATTAGATTATGTCTGTACATTAAACAATATAGCAGCTTTATTACAGGTCATATAATAATATAGCAATATTTACAAGAAGCGTTCCCCGTGTAAGTATTATTTAATAGCTAAACATCCTAGCATTAATAGTTTCCCCTTTCACCCAGATACTGCAGTGTTGTGGTGTAAAATAGTCTTAAGGCATATTGATATTAGTGTGTTGTATATTCGCAGGCTTTATACCATATTTATTTATTCTAGTTATTTTATTTAGTTTGCACTGTGTTCATTTAGTAATGACGTTATGTGTTTGGATTGTATTCTCTCTCTATCTCACCCTCAGCTCTACTAGGCCTTTGTTTTAGCGGCTGTCGGACTTTGACTCAGATCGCAGAGCTACCAGAAATGCACCAGATCATGAGGCAGACCTGCAGAGATTATGCAGACAGGGAACTGGCACCCATTGCTTCTAAAATAGACAAGGAACATATATTTCCTGCAAAACAGGTAGATAGAGACTTGCACATATCCAAAGAAGAGAATAGCATGAACAACTTGTCTCTGTTATTCTTATGTCCAGTGTGACAAATTATAAATGATCATTTAATCTGCTAAATATTATATTGTTAAATCACAATTTATAGGTCACAAAATGTTTCTGTTATTATATACAGTATCTCACAAAAGTGAGTACACCCCTCACATATTTGCAAATATGTGAGCATATCTTTTCATGGGACAACAATGAAGAAATGACACTTTCCTACAATGTAAAGTAGTGATTGTACAGCTTGTAGAACAGTGTAAATTTGCTGTCCCCTCAAAATAACACAACACACAGCCATTAATGTCTAATCCGCTGGCAACAAAAGTGAGTACACCCCTAAGTGAAAAGCATGAAAATACATATTTGCAAATATGTGAGGGGTGTACTCACTTTTGTGAGATACTGTATATTATGAAAAAAATATTAATGAATCCGTCCATGAACAAAAACCACAATAGCATCAGCGTTTACCTTAATACTTAATTATTTGGGAGTGTACAAAATAATTCCCAAATCAAAACATTAAATCGCATTATGGGATACACACTCCTAACATATCGGGGAACCTGTTTGACATCCCAAGCTAATGTAAAGCACATGTTCTGATCCAGATTCAGGAGTTGGGCTCCATGGGTGTGATGGCTGTAGAGGTACCAGAAGAGCTTGGTGGTGCTGGTATGGACTATCTGGCCTACAGTCTGGCTATGGAGGAAATAAGTCGAGGCTGTGCCAGTACTGGAGTGGTTGTCTCCGTGAACAATGTATGTGCTTTTCTCAGGTCATTATGGTTTTTGCATGGATTGCTATTGTGGTTGGTTGATTGCTATTATGGTTGACTTTAAAATACATTGTTTTTATGATTCTGTGTTTAGTCACTTTACATCGGACCAATATTGAAGTTTGGCACAGAGGAACAAAAGAAACAATGGATCACCCCTTTTACCACTGGAGAGAAGGTGGGCTGCTTTTCCCTCAGCGAGCCGGGTGAGTGTGCACGTGCATGCACACACACACGTGCAAATGCAGCTGTGTACACAGTTATGGTTTTACTTACTTACGTAAAACGTTTGAATGCAGATCACACCACCATTGATTACATGGATCAGTTCAACTGTCTGGTTTGTGGCCAATAAGTTGATGCCAGGTTTCCATTTTTGACTCAAGGGAACGGCAGCGATGCAGGTGCAGCCTCTACGTTGGCCCGTCAGGAGGGCGATGAGTGGGTGCTGAACGGCACCAAAGCCTGGATCACCAACAGCTGGGATGCTTCTGCCACCATTGTCTTTGCCACCACAGACAAGAAACTCAAGCACAAGGTATGGCACAACTGATGAAAATGTATTACGTGTGGTGTGAATGTCATTATTATTATTAGTTGTTTTTCCCATTGTGGTTTGCAATTTTGCTCCAGTAGTATGAGTGTCTGGTAGGGATGTTCATGGTTAACCGCTTAACTGTTAACCTACAATAAGAATTGTGATTAATACTATCAGTTAAATGGTTAAAGTTTGCTGCATGGTGAAAGAAAAAGAAATCATCGCTACAGTAGCCTACTGTACCATCTAAGCAGGTCTCAGTTACTTAACAGACTGCTTACCAGACTAGCATAATCCCACACAGCACATCCCCAAGTTTAGATTTTGGAGTAAAAAGCAATAGACAAGCTGCGTTCTAGGCTACCGAGAGCTATAGGTTATAGCATATATAGGCTATTAGGCTAGTGGCTAGCCTACTACACAGTATAAACAGGGACACGCTATAAGGACTTTGGTATAAACGAGCAAATATAGCGGACACAACGCCATTCATTCAATATAAAAAATTGATTATTGTATCTTACTATCTGATCAAGCTGTTGACTGTCCACAGACTAATTTCACTGGTTGAACAAATAATGGTAATATACAAATAAATTAGCCTACGTGATACAAAGTAGCATGTTCTGGGTAACTTGTGGCAGACAAGCTAATGTAGGCTGCTGGCTTTACATGAACATGTTTGTGTTGCTTAACTTGTAGAATTATCTGCTTATATGATATGCTTCTACAGTTCTGCCGTGATCATCTCGGGCATTTGGCCTCACAGACACTCATCCTTTCTAAATATAACTTTTTAATATTGCCGGTTAATGAGTGTCTGTCGGTCTGAATTCTTTTTCAAAAAGAGTATCCTAGTGTGTAGTATGAGACTGTGTGTGTGTGTGATATATTGTTTTAACTATACATTGCACAGTTTGCATGAATGTGAGTTTGTGTACTGCTGCCGCGCCTAACTAAACACAACATTGTAGATCGGGGTTTCTTCAGTGCAGTAGTCTACAGTTATAACATGACGATGACGCTGTTCACTTTACACACAATGAGTGCTGGGACGGTTAGTCGACCTAACCAACGTCACCTGTTCTGTAAATACGTCGATTTGCAAAAAGTACCGTCGACTTGGCAATATACTGTATACTCAGATCTGAATATACAGTGCCGTTAATGGGCTATTGAGAGGCATCAAAACGCTCCTAGTCGTCCTGAAACCAAAAGAAGACGAATGTGTATCATGGTGTGTCACAAACAAAGTTGTGCAGTCTGCAAAACACGTGTTACCGATGTGGGGGACAAAGCTTCTGAAGGAACACCCTATGGCATTGAATTGATTTCTATATTATTGATAATTAAGTCATCCCATTAATGGGAAAAAAGGATCGGTAGATTAATCGCCCAAAAAATAATCAAATAATCGTTTGGTACAGCACTACACACAATAGAGACATTTATTGTGTTGTTGTTGTTGTTGGGTCTATTAATTCTGATACTCCCTGGGGAGGCTCTGAGAAGTTTGTAAGGCTTCCCATGTATCCGAAGGTCACAGCTGCAGAAGTAATTAACAACGCCAAATAAACAGCCAGGTCAGTCTAAGAGGTTTATTCAAGAGAGCGCTGACAATCCATGAGAAATCACAGCATATATAGGGCTGACTGTCTCAAAACAGGGCAGTGGCATGTTGTCACACAATCTATCTATTTGAGAACAGTACCTTCTGAGGTGCTGGTCAGTTACAATGTAATTCATTACCTTCGTCCAGAGACCATCTGCGAGGTTGTCTTGCATTGCTAAGCAATGGTCTACTTCTGTTCTCCTAATAGTCAGATTCTGTCTGTTCTAGGTACAGAAATGCATAGTTAGCAGTTCTTACTACACATGTATTATAATCGTGACATGATCTTAACATAATATCAGAATCAGAATCAGAATATTAAAAGAATAACTGAATATAAAATAATAAATGGTATTGGACATTTTCAAATATAATTTATCTGCTGTGTATCTGTCATTGTGTCTTGCATATATGTGTAGGGTATAAGTGCGTTCCTGGTCCCCATGCCTCACCCTGGGCTTTCCTTGGGGAAGAAGGAAGATAAATTGGGCATCCGAGGCTCATCCACTGGCAATATCATCTTGGAGGAGTGCAGAATACCCCTGAGCAACATGCTGGGTTTGCGTGGTGCAGGATTCAAAATAGCCATGGTACTCTTCTCCAGCTCATTTGAATGCTTGCAGCACAACACAGTTGGGCTATATGCCCAGTAAGTACTCTTTCTGAGATTTAAATGTTACATCAATGTTCTTCCGTCAGTGGAAATGCAAACCGACTGCTTTGAGTGCAACAGTAGTTCAAAGCATAAATTACACGCTGAGATTCCCTCCCAGGCAAATGTCGTGTAGAACGCATGGCCTACTGTGCACAGATGCTGAGCTAAACCAGATACATGCTGCGAGTTGCTATCGACGACAAATGCAGCTGTACATTGACTATAAGTGGCTTTGTTTTTTTTTTTTTTTGTTAAATGCTATTTTGGTCCGACTGGTGCAGCAAACCCTGGACAGTGGACGTATAGGCATTGCATCCCAGGCTCTTGGAATTGCTCAGGCTGCCTTGGACTGTGCTGCAGACTATGCACACAAACGCACAGCATTTGGAGCCCCTATTGGCAAGATGCAGGCCATACAGGTATGTTTGGGAACAACCATATATGCATAAATATGTAAGTTAACAAAGTTAGCTATTTTGTGTTTCTTTTCAAATGTGTTAGCATGTTGGTTAAAATGCTAATGCGGCCCATAAAGTTCTGACATTTTCAATGTGGCCCCCAAGTGAAAATAATTGCCCACCCCTAAACAAGACTCTGCATTTCTAATGGAAGCTGATGTTGCGGTTCCATTTCACACTTGTGTTGTAGTTCAAACTGGCCGATATGGCCGTGGCGATTGAGAGCGCTCGTCTGCTCACCTGGAAAGCTGCACTTCTGCGGGATGCCAAGAAATCCTTTACTAAGGTACGCAAATGTTGCCACTGTTTATGGAACAAGCCTCTTTAACCATTAGAAAAGTGGTTAGTCCAAAATGCAGTTTCAAAACATTTTGGTAGAGACGATGTGCTGTATACCTAGATTACTTCTGATTAAATATGAATAATTCCTAGTGTTTAATAGTTCTTCAAAACACCCTCACAGTGTGAAATAGTTTTGCTAATCTCTGTACCCCCTTTATAAATGATGAATATCTGTTCAGTTAACTTCCTTTCATGCAGGAAGCAGCCATGGCGAAGCTATCAGCATCTGAAGCGGCTACATTTTGCTCCCACCAGGTAAGATTACACTGCATTTAAATGTATATGAATACAGTGCTGTCGATAATTTAAACTAAAACACTGCAATCTTATTTTTGTCTTTTACATGGAACCATAAGTCAATCCAGGTTTTAGGGGGAATGGGTTATGTGACGGATATGCCAGCTGAGAGGCACTACCGTGATGCGCGCATCACAGAAATCTACGAGGGCACTAGTGAGATCCAGAGACTTGTCATAGCTGGCCAAGTACTAAAGGAATACCAGCAATAGTGCTTATATTTTTATTTCTTTTTAATATGGCCAAAGCCCAGCTTCAGATTGCCTAACTGGAAAATAATGTTTGCCATGAAGACAATGCCGTTGGAATGTTCTTGCATTGGATAGGTTTGGAGGGCCACATATTTATTTCTCATCAAAAAGGACTATCAAGGCTATTTTGTTTATCTTGGCTCAACTAACTCTTGGCACAGCAACACACAATTAAATATATTTATCTACCGATGCCTTAATGTTATTGTTTCACCACAGCCAAGATTTTATCCCAAAATCAGTCCAATTATCATTGCAACTACACGTTGTTGCAGCTTCGTGCCACTGGAGAGCAGTGATGCTCTCACATTTTTCTTTAAATAAATGTATATTGAATGTGTTTTCTTTCTTTCTTTTTTCTTTGATTTTTTTCATCTTTTTTGCCGTTCTAGATCATAACATTAACTATTGGGTCATGTTTTGTTTCATACTTGTTGGTTCAATGCTGTGAAAGTAGCACATATGTCAAATGTCCTGTTAATTGAGTAAGGTGCTTAATTCTATACATTATAACCATTTTGGAAATATATGGCAATATCAGTTGGACTTCTGATTTCAAGTCTACAAGATTTGAGTTGGGTTTATGTCACACTTCCTCTTATAGGTGAGTGACTTGTAGTATTTTATGTGTTGCAGCTAGCATTAATGCATTAGTGATTATCTTTCCCTTCCTCTGTTCTTCACAGAGCTTTGCTTGGAGTATTATTTGATCGCATCTCAGTAATTTCTCTACACAGTGTTGAATTCCACTGCTTACACAGTGATTGTTTTGATGTCCTGACTCATTCTGCAAGAGGGTTTCCTTCCTTTCCGGCCTGTGGCCCCGCCCTTATAGAAACAACTGGCACATGCCAGCCCTCTTGGTTATTAATGACAAGTTTGTTATTTAATGCTAGATCATTACAAAAAATACTAGCTGCTATGTGGTCATCCATAAGTTCACTTCCATTTCAAGTTATACTTTCTGTGCATGTCTTTTAAATCTGTCAAATATTTCTCAAATGCAATAGACATTTTTTATTAATATTATTAAAGTCATAAAAATGCAAACAAAATAATACATATGCAAATGAAAAATATCCTTTGTGAAAAAAAAAAAGAATAGCGCATTATTAAATAGTTGCGCCTGACCTTCATTTTCATAAGCATCACAATAAAGTCCCTGCTGAAACTCCGTATAGGCTATAATACTGTAGGCTACAGCGCTTTTCAGATGGCAGTAGGCCTACACCTTTATAGGCTAACACCACCTTCATCATGCTCGTATCCAAAATAACATAGCCTATCGGCATTGGCACCATAAGTAGGACATATAGGCTAGGCTGGCCTATATACTATATTTGTATTTTGTCAGTGTATTGGCTCCATTATCAAACATTTGTATCTGAAATTGATGATGGTGCTGCAGTAGTCCGGCTACAGTTTATTAAGGTCAAACCTAAAGAATAAAGTTTAGCAGACATTGTGGTTTGTATGACCTTTGCTTCAACCTCAAGTTCCAGGGTCGTCAGTGGGCTATTCTACACATAATTCTTCTTGTCAAAGTCTCCGTTGACCGTAATACTCTTAGTAGGCGCATAATTGATTGAATAGCCTCTTGTTACTCGGGGACAGGAACAGCACAGCAGGGTCCCACCGAGGAGCAGTAAGGCTGTGGCCGCCCAGCCGATATAGATGGCGGCCCCCATCTCTCTCTTCTTAGACGAGGGGACTTGAGGATCGTAAAAGGCCGAGATGATGTTGGTGGCCATCCAGCACAGAGGAATGAGCACGAAAAGTCCACTTAAGATATAGAGGATGCCTCCAGCTCTGACAACCTTCGATTTTGCGGATTCGTCTTTGAGGCAATTGGTGCACTTTGCGCCGGCGATGGTCACCGTGAGAGCCGTGATCCCAAACACGGCGGAGACCACGTTTAGGGCGCGTGCAGTCTGCAGGTCCTTGGTGAGAGCGAGCACGGAGTCGTGCACTTTACACTGCATCTGCCCAGTGCTCTGCACCACGCACGACATCCACAGTCCGTCCCAGATGGTCTGTGCGATCACTATGTTGGAGTCGATGTAAGCTGACACTTTCCACATCGGCAAACCGCAGGCGACCATAGCCAGAAAGGACCCTGATATACAGAGTCCCATGCCCAAAAACTCCAAACACATAGAAACCATGGTTATGTTCTCAAATAAACGACAGGCTATTCTGTATTGCTTTCTTGGAATGTTAAAAATATATTTTCCTCTTTAAAGTCCTACTTTAAGTAATAATAAGATGCAATATGTCTTCTTGTTTGATCTGCTCTTGTTGAGTTGTTCTCCACTTACTGTTTCAACCGGGTCTCTGGCTTGCCCTTTATGGGACCACCGAAGTGACGCCACTACTGTGGCTACCACACACATCAAACTACACAGACCAAAACATAACGGACACACTTCTGACCAATCAGCAGAGAGCGCACGGTGCTTTAACCAATGAGCACAGCACGTATAGGCCTATTAATTGTGCTTCAGAGCAATTATACTTATTTGAAGATACTTCTCTCAATCCACATAATGTCTAGACTACCTTTAGTAAAGGTAGATCCAACCATTATTATACATTGATGTCATGGTCAACAGATAATTATTTTTATGCACGGCCAGTTCAGTCGTTAGTATGCTATCTTCTAGGCTAATTATGCTTTTCATAGACAGTCAATACATGTATTAATTATTTAGTTGGGAGCATGCATGGCTGGAGAGCCTACAGTATGTTGCGCCTAGCGGTGTGTGCGTGTGTGTGTGTGTATGTGTGAGAGAGAGAGAGAGAGAGAGAGAGAGAAATCTCTATCCATTTGTTTACAGTAGAGTGATTCATACTGATAACAGTATGGACCACACCAAATTACCCCACTAGGAACTAGATGACCTAACTGCTATATTTCCGAGAAGGCCTCACTACTGTTCCCCTTTGAGACCAACATTTAAATTCTCACAATAGCTTTGTGATACCATCACCCTGCCGTCCGGATTAAATGCACACTCTTTAATTTTAAGTGTTGCTCAGATACTAACGGTATAAATTCAATAGATCTTTCGCAATGCATTTGTTTGTTAGAGTAATGGTTAAAAATGAAAGGCGTTTACAACGTATGGCATTATGGGTGGTGTTTGTGCTTGATTCATGGTCTGATCAAATAGAACACAAAAACACATTTGGTGGAGGAACAGATGGTCTGCTTAGATAAAGAATTTACCCAAACAGGAGCGACAAACACAAAATATTTGTCTTTAAAATTTCTTTTCTTTAAAATGAGGATGTCAATGTTGGCAGTTCCAAGTATCTTTCAATTTAATATAAACATTTTTTGTTGGTGTGACAGATGATGCAGGTGTTTGGATTAAATTGTGACCATACTGGAAAACCAGCATTCCATGGTCCTCCATCGGGAAGTGTCATTACCGTTTGAACTGGATACGCACATGCACACGCACATGCATACACACACGCACACGCTCACGCACATGCTCACACACAATAATGAGTAACATGGTGTAAATTACTGGGTGAGTGTATCCTACCTACTTCAGTGTAAATCACTACATGAATGACACAGATCATTATTATAAAACAAATTATAATGCTTGTATGTGTGTAAACAGAGAGAGAGAGAGAGAGAGAGAGAGAGAGAGTTGTCCCATGTGTGTCTTTAGATGAACAGATGTTTCCTCTTTGTCCATCAGGTTTGTTTCTAAAACCAACTGCACTGTATTGTAATGTACAGTACCGTATATAGGACTGTAAAGATGTTTCAAAATGTAATTTAAGGTTTCATTCTAAATATTTGAAAACACAAAAAAGTTGTGAAATATATAACCATAACTGTTTGAATTTTAAATAAATGTTTTACATCCTGTAGTCCTTAATTCAGTTAAAAAATGTGATAGTGGTAAATAGTTGACATTAACAATTTCAATTAATCAATCTTTATTTATATAGCACTTTTCATACAATTTCATGTAACACAAAGTGCTTCACACTACGTCATTAAAAAC
>JAODLL010000004.1:219895-234731 GCA_026546735.1 Forbesichthys agassizii | reverse complement strand
TGTGTGTGTGTGTGTGTGTGTGTGTGTGTGTGTGTGTGTGTGTGTGTGTGTGTGTGTGTGTGTGTGTGTGTGTGCGTCTAAAGAGACACCCTGGTGAGTGACCGCTGGCACAGAGAGCATGTTCCGTGTGTGCCAGGACGACACAGAGCATACAGGTCAAACACATTCTGTGCTCAGGGACACACGCAGGTTATTATCTGGTGGGTGGGTCGGGCCCCTTCTGTCCCCCTATCTGTGAGGCTCTTCTGTTTATTCATAAAGCAATTCTCTTTAAACACTCCCCATACTGTATATATCATCATTATTCTGCACTACACTCATTTTTATACTAGATCACGACTTGGATTACATGAAATACACCTGTAGGACACACAGATTTGGATAGGACCTCCTTCAGTTGCAGAGCCACCTTCAACTGGACACTTTGGGCTCCCTTGCCCATTTTAGAAATATTATGGGGGATCAATATAAGGTTGTATCTGATTGTTTCCGTTGAATTAGGTCTTTGTGTTTACTTTTAAATGTTTTGTATGAAATGTTTTGTGGCAATTTCTTTTGTCTTCGTGCCTAAACTGTATGTCAGCATGTTTGCATTTGTCCTTGTGCCTAAACTGTATGTCAACATGTTTACATTTGTCCTTGTGCCTAAACTGTATGTCAGCATGTTTGAATTTGTCCTTGTGCCTAAGCTGTATGTCAACATGTTTGCATTTGTCCTTGTGCCTAAACTGTATGTCAACATGTTTACATTTGTCCTTGTGCCTAAACTGTATGTCAACATGTTTACATTTGTCCTTGGGCCTAAACTGTACATGTAAATGTGTTTACATTTGTCCTTGTGCCTAAACTGTACACGTAAATGTGTTTACATTTGTCCTTGTACCTAAACTGTACACGTCAATGTGTTTACATTTGTCCTTGTGCCTAAACTGTATGTCAACATATTTACATTTGTCCTTGTGCCTAAACTGTACACGTCAATGTGTTTAAATTTGTCCTTGTGCCTAAACTGTACACGTCAATGTGTTTATACAGGGCACAGCTGTAAAAGAGAGCTAGTCTCAGTCTGTCTCTCCCTGGTACTGTAAAATAAGGATTAAAGAAGAAGAACAGTTACAGTGGACGTGTTGCATGCAGCAACATTACGCATAGGAAACAATCAGTGTTGAGCATATGTACTGTAGGCGTACAAGGAAGCCTGATTGAACGCAAACGAGAATATTGCATGTGTCAAAGTGCTTAGCCAGAAACATGCTGATATAGTTACATCATGTACTATGCATTAGTAGTAACCAGGGTTGGCTAGGGTACTTTTTAAATGTAATCCGCCACAGTTACTAGTTACCAGACTACAGATACTACTGTAGTTAACAGACTACAGACTACAGTTACTAGTTAACAAACTACAGTTATAATCAGTAATGTAATTTTTGGATTACCTAGATTTAGTAACATAATCTGATTTCTTTCCATTACTTTTAGATTACTTTACGCGGAAACATTTTTCCTTGAAATTCAAATTCAAAGCAATTTACGTTGGCGGCGGCCGTTCTGTTTTTGTGATTGTTTATTTTGCACAGGGGATCAGTTTAAGGTAGGACTTGATTTTAATTATTGATTGACATTAATGAAAGGTTGATGAGAGAAAATCCAATTGTAATATAGCATCTTTCATCTGCAAACTTCCATTTTATATTTAAAAGTAGTCCTAGACATAATCATCTCATTTAAAAATCTTGTAATATGATTCCACTATTTTAGCTAGTTAGCTAGTTATTTTAGCTAGTTAGGTAACTCTAATGGATTACAGTTATAGTTTTTTCGTCATTCCAACAGTTAGTTCCCAATCCTGGTAGTACAGTACCTATACAGTATTATCACACAGCTTGCATTTGATTCTATATACGAAGTGTTGTATTTGAGTATGGGAGTAGGCTAATAGTTACATAATAACATGTTCTGGACTAACATAAACATCACTAGGTAGAGCGTGTGAACGGCATTCTGACATGTGATGATGTGTGGATGTTTTGACGTTTTCTTTTATGAGACACCCTGTGCGGTTGGGGAGTGTTGCTGACATCACAGGTATATGACTCATCCCAGCGCCAAATGCAGCTTTCAGACTCCTGATAACTAGCTCCTCTGTAGCAACACGCTAATTGTGACTATTCTAATGAACAGACTTAATTAGAATAGTCACAATGAGCATTCCAGTTTCAAAGATATCATACACAGACCGTGTTTGAGCAACAAACATCATATCCCGTAGTGGTGTTTATCCTAGGGCACATTTTAAGGGTCATGACTGTGAAGGGGACTCTGTGAAGACTTGCCTCTGCGGATGCTGCGTCTTAGCTTCCCACAGAAGGGGTCGATCCTGGGTACATCCTCGCCGTCCACGCCGGGCGAGGGGCACTGGTCTGGAGAAGACGGCGCCAGGGGGGGCTGGTTGCTGGGTGGCGGGGAGGTGGAGGCAGGCGGGGGTGAGGGGGCGCTGGGGGCCGTCTGAGGCGCTCGGGGCTGGACGAGGGCCAGGCCAGAGGCGTGGTGGTGGAGGCTGGACAGGGGGCACGCCAGGTCAAGACCCCCCACCCTGGCCGAGACAGGGGAGTGCAGGGAGAGCTTCCGCACTCGGACGGGGGGGGAGGCGTGAGACGGGAGGGAGAGCGGAGGGGGAGAGGAGAACTTGCGGCAGAGGCGAGGTGACTTGTCGTTGCCGTGGTCCCCGCTCCTGTTGTTCTGGTTGGTGGCAAAGAACAGCTCCAGAGACCTGGGTGACGGGGCAGGCGTCATGTCAGAGGGCAACAGGTGATATATAACGCATTATAGATTGTGCATGGGAAAGGCCATCATACACTCTATGCTACAGTATGTTGGTACTTGGCTCTAATACGGTGGTCGTATTAGAGCCATGTGGGAATCTAATCTGATCAATGATCTTTAAACTGCAGGATAGTTTCCAGGGGGAAACAGATCCAACATGGGAAAATGTCTCTCATATTGCTTCAAGGGCCATTTTAGCATGCTTATTTTCAAGGCACATACAGAATGAATCTCCTGTCCGATAATCAGTCGTCATGCATCCATTGGTAAGTTGGTAAAGCTAGTAGCTAAAGGCTACTTTGCAACTGTTGGCAGAATTTGTATAAGTTCAGGCTTTTTCACACACCCCATCTGCCATGCATCAATGGTGCCCGCCCACACCATGGCCTGAACCATTTCTGTAGAACTATTGTTCTGAGAAACATACCAACACACCAAACGGCTTCCTAGATATACAGAGAGCAGGGAGGACATGGCGTGGGAAGAAATACTGGAGGATAGTGATGGTGTGTGTGGCGTGATGGACAATGTTCATGGTGGACAGAAAGGAAAGCGCTAGGCTAATGACGATAGCAGGAAGCCCAGTATAGGCAGCACTCATTGGTTCTCAAAGTAAGGCTTTAGACCTCATCTGAGGTCTGAGGTTGGGAGGGTAGATTGTTAGGGTATTGGTAAGTTAGCAACTATTTTACCACCACCCAGCCACCCGTACCTATTCATATCATACCATTCCCAGCGGTTAATGTACAGTGTATATACAATACACTGGCGACATGTTGACCAGTCAGAGGGAGCACAGAACGACTAAATACCAGTATATTCACCAATGTGCTGAATATGCACTAAATCATTCATCAATAGTTTTGTTGTCTTTGAGTATATTTTTGGTGGCGTTTATTCTGCACATTTCTAACCTATCCTAGGCTTCGGTACAAGTAGACGCTGTCCCACACCGTCTGAAAAACGCACTCCCCTTCTCTCCACCTGTCACGCCGTCAGTGTTTTGAATCACAGTAAAAACACCAGTGCATAATGTAACGGACTCATGTTAGCTCAGCTAGTCAGCTGCATGGGAGAAGGTCGCACAGCGTTCGCGTACGTGGCCAATGGCGCAGCAGAGTACAGTAGTAAGCATGAAGGACAAATAGAAGGAGAGAGCATGTTACTTGGCCTGGTCCAGGGCTATCTTCTTGATCTTCAGGCTGTAGTCAGAACAGATGGACGTTATGGACAGACGGTCGAATGAGTGATACTGCACCCTGTAGCAGAAGAGGACATGGATGGATGGATGGATGGATGGATGACAAAGGAATGAAGAAATACACTGTGTTTGAATGATAACATTAATGCAAGGTTGACGGGTGATGTTGAGTGGATCAAATGAAAAATAGATGTCAACTGTGTAAGACAAGTGAACACAAAATGTATTGTAAATGTATCTGTATTTGGAGAAAACACACACACACACACACACACACACACACCTACACACGTCTTCCTCTTGATAGCTCAAGAAAAGACCCAGCTTTTCCAGTTAAAGAGTCATTACAAGCAGAATTAGCCCAGAATATAAACACACAAAAGAGGCATTTAGAGAAATAAAATAAACATAAAGAAAGTAGACAGAGCGAGAGCATGAGATGTCCCCTACACATTGCACTGTAATCCTATGGCCGGGCCAAGCGCAACACTGTTGAAGCATCTGTCATACACTTCCCACACTGAAATGTATGTATTTCAGCCAGTGTGTGCTTAACCTTGTAGGCAGAGGTGGCTGCTGGCTGTTGAGCCAATGCCACTGAACCACATCCTAACACATCTGAAATAGAGGGAATGTTTTGCTCACAGCTCTCAGGGAAACCAGCATACACCCTCATTGATTATCGCTCACATGTATTGCATTCAAACGTATTCACAGACAGACAGAAACTCAAATTTGCATTAGAATGACATTGATGTGTGAGGTGGGTAGAGGCCTTCACGGGTCCTCCGAGACCCAACCGGATCGGGTCCAGCTTTGAATGTTTGACTCGGAACTGGGAACATATTTGCTATGATTTTTAGGTATATGCAATTTTCTAACTGGACCCGTTAATTAATTAATAAATATCTTTACATTATTATATGTATCTTAAATATACTGTATATAAGGACGCAATTACAACATTTTGAAATACTCGTTAATACTTGTTAATTTTGGACCAGGTCCAAAAAATTGGTCCCGATCCGAAATGAACCAAAGTATTGGTGAAAACCTCTAGTGTGAGGTACAGTCTGTGAAAATCAATATAGATGTTAACATCAACAAGTTCAGGTTTCTAAGTGAAAGAGAAATGGTGTAAGTAATTCACCCCCACGGAGACCTTGCCGTGCAGCAAGTACAGGAAAGTGTGTATCAGTGAGTTAAGCATTGAAAATGTCCTGTGTGTGGATTGTTTGAAGTTCCCTTGTCAGTTGCATTTCCAGACAGTTTAAAAATGTTTGTTTGGTGGTTTAAAGGCCAATTTGCAAGGAGCAGCCTTGACGGGACCTTCCTGTTCATATTTGTGGAAAACTGCTGAGGGCAAATTGTGGTCAAAACGTGTTTCCATACTTTTCAGAGAGCACACCGCTCCTGGTACGCAATCCTGGCACAACCGGTGTTAATAAAATGGTCGATGGGAATGCCTTAGCTTGACCTACATGTACAAGTCAGCAAGTTGTGTGTATATGCTGATGCATTTGCACATCACCTGATGGGAATGGAGGTGAAGGGTTTTTTATAGATGTCTGCCAGCTTGTCCATGACCACAGCTGCGGTGGTGAAGATCCTGTATGTGTGGAGGAAGGTGTTGAGGAAGTCTATTGAGAGGAAGCGCAGGTCGGTCAGCCTCTCCAGGAGCCGCTCCACGCTGGCGTAGCGGATCTGGGGGACCTTGCAGGAGTTGAGCGTCTTGCTGAAGCAAATGTCAACATCATCTTTATGGAGACGCACGTCGGATCTAATGGATACACAGACAAACACGCACACACACACGAGTACACACAGGTACACACATAACCGAGCACCGGTGTGACTGAGTTGCTTAGCGAGGAAAGCGTTAAGGAGAGTAACTGAGGAAATGGATAGAAAATGCTTACCGCATACCACAGAATGCAGACACGTGCGTAACATTAATAAAGCATAAAACATAATATAAAGCCCAACTGTTTTAAACCAATAAGACACTGGCATGAAGACATGGGTACCTTGGCCCTCTCACACACTTGCATGTTCTCACACACACATACACACAAACATTTCCAGACACACGCACGCACACACACACACACACACACACACACTTACTTGATCATATGAGGCACAGTAACTTTAGAGTTTTCTTCAAACACACTTGTCATTAGGCCATTACAGCGGATGTTATCTATGCACTGTTTCGACAGACAGAAGAAATGGGAGATGTATTACCAGTACCAGTCAAAGACAGCATTTGTTTGACATACTAGAAGAGCAGAGAATATAAGACAGGTAACAATATAGCTAAGTCTAGAACAATGTGATCATGACAACGCATCTTATTCAAACAAGTGTGTTATTATGTTATGTGTTATGATAAACAAGTGTGCATGTGTGTGTGTGTGTGTGCATGTGTAGTGTATTCACAAGAGAGACTAACCCCTGCGGAACCACGCCTGTGTTTAATTCTCCTTTTCAATGCCCAGGGGAAGCTGTCGCTGCTCGCATGGTGTTGTTATTCTGTGTCTCATTGTCTTGTCATTGCCGTTTGTGTGTGTGTGTGTGTGTGTGTGCGTGTGTGTGATACCTGGCTAATATCGCTGGTCCACGCTGCCTTCTCCTGTCGTGATGGTGCCAGCAGCACCACTGTGAAGGGTGTGGAGTCAGACGCCTCCACCACCATCTTAAAGTCTAGCTGGCCGAACACCTGGCCACCAGCCCTGGCTGTGACACAGAGAGGGCATGTTCAGGGTAAACAGTGCATCATAATATCTCCTTGGATAATACGACTTGCACACGCACGCACGCACACACATGCATTCACACACACACACACACACACACACACACACATTCTCTCATATGCACAAATACACAAAATAAACACGCACAAACATGCACACAACCAATGGCGTTAATTAAGTACACCTTCTAGTTCAGGCCCCTAGAGGATGCAAGGAGACTGTATGGTTTCAGTGCGTATTCATACATGTGAGTGCAACTCTGAGCGTGTGCGTGTGTGTGTGTGTGCGTGTGTGCCTTCACTCTATTTACCTTTCTTCTTCTAAAAGTAAGAAGACTTTAACTAATGGCCCCATGATGTCAGAGGATCAGGCCGTGACATTTAAAGTGGTGACCGCCTGATATTTAAAGGCAAGTAATTTCTAGACAATTACCCTGTAATATCCCATTAACCTGCGTGAGGGGCCGAGTGGGGCTTAATGAGGCACCGAGGAGCCGGCCACCGTAGTATACATAGAGGCAACTGGGGTGGACACACGCAACGCCGCTTTTACATGCATTAACTCACATTCCTCGTCGCTGCCATCCGCCTCCTCTATGAGCGTGCAGTCGATGAGAGACAGCACCCCTCCCTGCTGCAAGAGTCGCCCAGAAGGTAAGCCAGTGTGTGAACGCAAATGCCTGTGGTTCATATGATGAATGAGCCCGTGCGTCTGCGACGCTCTACCTTGAGCAGGTGCAGCTTGCCGCCAGAGCTGCGCGTGCAAATGAGGAAGTGCTTGGTGAAGAGGAAACACTGTCGCTCCCCCTCTTTCTTCAGAGAGAGGGAGCCCAGGCGCACCTTGCTGAGCTTACCCCGCTCGACCGACGGCAGCTGGATGAGAGATCCTATATGTGGGGAACACAAGGCATTTAAAGGCAGGGTCAGTCATTCTCCAAAACACTTGCTAACTTTCAGCTCAAATCAAAACAACATCCCTCCCGCAATGCCGCCTCACACATGGAAACGCATTGTGAAGCAAAGAGTAGTGCTGTGGCTTTGTTGTTGCGTGCAGTGTTCGCCACTTTGTTTATGTTGATGTTTACAGAGCCGGGACTGTGTGAAGTACCAGATTATTGTTTCAACACGCGCAGAGAACAGTAAGCTAGCGACGTGCCAGGAGATATTTGGTGAATTTGACTAAAAGTGTCAGCTTGCAATAGCTGCCTTTAACTCAGTGGTTTCATCGGTTAGAGGACGTAGTGAGGCGATGGAGCTGTGGGTGCTGGGGAGCTGTGGGCGGAGCCACACACTCACCTTGCCTGACGAATGTCTGGCTGGTGTCCAACAGGATGTCACAACCCTCCACTATCATGCGCTCTATGGCCAGGTTCTTACGGATGTTCTCTGTGTCGCTCACCTCGTCATGCATCACCCTGCATGCACGCACGCACGCACGCACGCACGCGCACACACACACACACACACACACACACACGCACGGTTAACAACACACAGAGGCACACAGCGTGTGACCATTGGGACGGAACGCCCAGTACCTGGACAGCTCCTCCAGTTTGGACTTGGCGAACTCCAGGCTCTTCCGTTCCACGTGCTCGTGAGGCGTGTGTGCCAGCAGCTCGTGCAACGTGATGATGTAGCGCGGGATCTAACAGGAGGGAGAGACACATCTGCTACTGGTGCACTTGATACTGTGCGTAGTTATGCTGTTGTAGCCTATACTGTCTGTACATGCGTCTAAGACTAACATCTAGGATTATTGATTTACATGTGTACATATTGATAATATGAATATAACTGGAAAACATTTTTATCATGCTTTATCACGTCTTTTGTCTGTGTGTGTGTGTGTGTGTGTGTGTACCTGGAACATGGGGTAGGTGAGGAACGTCTCCAGCATGTGTGTGTGTGTGTGTGTGTGTGTGTACCTGGAACATGGGGTAGGTGAGGAACGTCTCCAGCATCCTGCCCTCACAGGCAGCATTAGACTCGTACTGTTTGAGCAGCTTGTCAAAGTCTCTGTTCTGTTTACAGTTGGCCAGCACCTGCAGGCTGTACTGGTGGTTACGCACAAACTCCTGGTAGATGTTCAGCATGGGCAGCAGGATGTCGAACAGGTCCGCTACACACAATAGGACACATCTCCAGTAGAACATCTAGCCTACAGTACTAATACAGAACTAACAGGAGCACCGCCATTGAAGGGTTGGTGTAAGGATGGTGTAAATTGATCTTTTTCCTATTGCCTATATGTGTTTGGGAATGTTATCAAGACTGGCTGTGTACGTTTACAAAAAAGTATTACCAACATCCCTGTTTCATATCCAATACAAACAATGTTAGCCCTCAGTTACAAGTAGGACACAGACATTGTGGCTAAGAAAGCTACAAAATCCTCCATAAATGAGAGAATAAGATAAGAATGAGCCATATTGTTTGGTCAATGGACCCGCTCTATATATATATCACATGTGATTTGTTTCTCTGTTGTTCAAAGACCTGCGCCACCATGCAGCAATCTGTGTCCTAGGTGATGCTTATCTAGTAAGGGGTGTCAGTCATGAGGATGGGGTCATGCTATTGTGTGTGGATGGCCATTGTCTGTCAATGCAATGTGTGTGTGTGTGTGTCTTGGATGACTAGATAGGAGCGTGTGTGTGTGTGTGTGTTTGTGTGTGTGTGTGTGTGTGTGTGTAAAAGGGAAAGAGGCTGTTGTTTGAATGAGACCCATGCCTTCTGTGTGCATGTGTGTTGTTGTAAACCCTGACCTTGACGTCATTTAGAAGCATGTTGGTGTGGGGGGCTAACGATGGAGGTCAGATGTAGCTTACCCAAGACGAGTGTTGGCCAGTTCGCTATCCGAGCTTTCAGGCCTTGGTGGAAAATCTCATGCAGAAACATGATGGTCTCACTGAGAATGACGCGTGCAGCAACATGTCAACATATGAAGACGTCAGTCGTAGAATAAGGTTGTTTCTGCTAAGCTATTCTACTGTATATTGTACATGCACAACGGACCAGCATATTCAAAAGAAAAGATTAAAATAACACGCAAACGCACAAACAGACACACATACTGTACACGCACACACACGCACGTACACGCACGTACGTGTCTGCTCTCACTAACAAACCTGTTGAGGAAGATGCTGCTGACGTCGTCATGGCTGATGGGAGGTTTCTTGGAACTGGCAGCCATCCTCAGAGGTCTGAGGAAACAGTTCACCAAGATGTACAGCTGGTGGACATACCTGCCCCACGCACACACGCACACACACGCACACAAAAACAAGGAAGAACAGGAAAATATGTTAAACAAAGGTATGTACCCTCCTAAGCCTTTTAGTGTTAGTTTAATAGGAAATAATTGTAAACAATACACGAACTATTGTAAATAAATAAACGTATTGTTTATGATGACGTAAATGCTAAAATATGAACTGGTAAAACACGAACATGAAAGTTTTTGGGTTAACTGGTGTGATGTGTGTGTGTGTGCACTCAAATAGAAATTGTAAAAAATGACCATGTACTTTAAGAAATATTTTGAAACATTATTTTTCATTTATGTTCAAGCCCCATCTGTATGCCGGGGTGTGCATGTACTCTGTCTCAGCCTCCACCATGGTGAAGACGATCTGGTTTCTCTTCCTCATACTCTCAGCGTGAGGAGAACAAATGTAGTCCTGCACAATGAGCTTCCACTTTCTCCGACACAGCCAGCCCCTCATGAAGCTCTGCACCTGATCACACACACACACAGCCAGGTCAAGCAACAGCATTACTATACTGCAATGAACGTTACCAAACATCATTATGCCTAATGTTAGACAGAGCAAACACACACACACACACACGCACACACACAGCAGGTTACCTTTTTGATCTTTTTGATGTCTGGGTCTTCTTCATCGTGGTTCACATGATAAGGGCGCATTCGCTCCTTGGTTTTATTCAGCGCTATTATCTTTAAAGAAAGCAAAACCAATGCAAGTGAATATCATAGGCAAAGAATTACACAGTTGATTTTTAATCACTTACGCCCAAATTTCAGAACCTTCATGTCATTTTTCACAACTATAGACACAAAATCACAACTGATGATCAAAATGCACATTTTCCAATTGCTTGGATACAATACATAAACCTAAGACCATTTGTTCATTGAATTAAGATCACCTATTTAATATGACCCAACTCAACGTATGTATTACCATCTCAAAGGTAATTGACACATTACCATTACATGTGAGATAACCGTCTATTCCTTGCATTGCAATGATCTAACTGTGAATTGATAGAACTGCTCAAAATTATAAGTCGCTGTCGCATTACTCTTACAGTATGAAAACTGATAAACAATATTCCAAGTTTAGATCATACGGTTTCAGGATAAAGAGACCATTGCCACCAATTGCAGTGGAACATGAACCAACTCGTCCAACTGGACTACAATCTATGAATGTAATATTTCATCCTCATTGTATACAGATTCAGACATTGTTTCTATGGTCCCATGTAACTCTTATCCAGAGCATGCTTTGAGAGTTGACTGTACTGTATGCATGCAGGCCAATAATGATTGATTTGACATTTGACATGTTACAAGTATTGAGATGAGTGGTATCCACTTACATCATAGCAATACTGTAACATGCAGTTGGCAGGTGATCCAGGTCACACAGAGGTCAAGCAGTGGCAGGATAAAAGATGAAAATGCTGTAGTCCTATAGCTTTTATTATCTTGGCTTGTTTTAGACATTAGTTTAGCGCATCATTGTGGATCTCATAAACAGGAAAGCCCAAACTAGCTTCACTGTACTGTACAGTAAAGTTATGTTCCACCTTGGAACCTCAGATACTAGGTCCTTTTGCTTTTTTGGTTACGGAAAAGCAAAAACTAAACAAAAACAGTGACATTATATAATTTAAAATAGGCTAGGCTAATAATGTATTGTAGTCTTAAGACAAACACTTTTTAACACGTAGTCGAACTAGATGTTTTGGCCCTACAGCCATAGCATGTTGACCAGTTATAGCCTAGGTCATTACCATATTTAAAGATTACATAAATATCACTCTACAATACTTCAAGGACGCTATGGTGACATACACTACTGAATAGTCTGTTTGGTTGTGGAATGTCTTGTAGCACAGCGTATTTAACTTTTGTGCGCGGGAGCAGGGTTCAAGACTCGGGTGGTACAGACTTACTCATGGCATCATAGTTGTTTTTCCCCCATTATTACGTTTTAAGTATTTATAAAAATTATGCCAAACAACTCAAGCATAGCTGTACATTCTTAAAAGTTTAAGACTGTACCCCTCTACTGCGCTATTGCGTTCAGGGCAGATTGTGTCACACTAATTAATATGATAAAAACATACAGTACTGTATACTAACAAATAAGAAGTAAGACATCTAATTTTCAAAAAATATAATTTCAGTACACTAAAGGGCAACGCTTCTAAAGCCTGATCTATTAGATGATGACAATATTGTTCTATAGAAAACATTTTTAAGACATTACTTTGTCTACAGACAGCAGAACTACCTTTGCATGTATGAATAGCCAGCCACCCACAACAAATGTAATGTCAGCTTCCAGGTTTGATAACATGAGCATATGAGACATTAAACATATAATAATGAAAAGGAAGTGTAGATGCCAACCCCATAATTAAAAGTAATTCAAAGGTTTTTGCTTATATAACTTTAATGCATTTGGTGACGCTGTTTAGAAATGTTTGATATGGGGTGGTACAATACATGAAGTAGCAATCATACTTTATTGTTGAGAACTAAAATCTGCATAGTGTAATTTGTAAGTTTCCAAGGCAACTGCCTTTTACTGCAGAATGCAACAACACATCAGCAGAGAGGCACCAGTGGCCATTTACTTTTTACTAAGAGGTGTGCAAAAGGCAGAGTGATAAAAACATATTAGAATAGTGATGACGGTGAACATTTCTGCTTACTTGATGCACACACAAGATTGGGCAACACAGGAATGACATTATTTCATTGTGGATTTTTGTTTACAGTTTTCCATTCCTAACTGCTGAGCACTCTAGATATTTCTCCCATTTTCTATTTGTGATTCCTGCCATGAGGGGATTTTCAGCAAAGGATGCTTCCTTGGTACCTTCCTAGTCATATTCTTCAGAGGCTAGGCAAGACTCCTTTCTACAGTATAGCATTTAGAGAACACATAATGGAACAGTCTAGGAGCACGCATGTGTTTGTCACTGAAAAGGTGCTGCCTTAAATGTGCCTAGGATAGTGGGTGTTTGAAAAACACCGAAGATACAAAGAGGCATCCTTGAACATTCTCAAATGGAAGAATTAGAAGACTCATAGACGGAAGTCCTTTGGTGGGATTCGATGATGTAGCATCCCTGAAAAAAAGTTGTTAAGGGTCCTTCCTTGTCTTTGAGTAGTTTGAGAATCAGCCATTGTCAGTGTGCATCCATGTTAACTGTCCCTTCCTACAAAATAAATGCAGTTACCTACGTATACACAACTGGATATGTTCTGTCTCAGAGGCTTTTCTCCAGAGCAGTTTGGAGGAGTCAAGGCAGGCCATGTGGAACCATACAGTTCCCTCAACATCTCTCTCTTGACTTGCTCTGTCAGCCAAATGGTGAAAAATTGGGATATATATGGCAATTGACCATGACAGTTACATTGGCCAGTTGGTTTAATTATTCATGATCACAGAGGAGGCGGCGGTCCGCACACATACAGTACAAACAAAAAAGTGCTTTAATGAGATGAATCGCCAATTCTAAATTCCACTCCAAGTCTAATAATTTATTCATGAGCAATCCCCGTGCACCAGTAGATAAGAACACTAATAGAAAATGTCTGAAAGTTGCTAGCCCCATTGCTTGCTTTACCAGGACAATTTACAATCATGAAGCTCAAAATGTGTTTTCCACACTTAAGAAAGGAGATTTCTTCACAGCTTAAATCAATAGTAGGCAGCAGTCACAGCCTCATCCATTAATAATAGTAATACAACTTCCATAAATAAATCATTTACACCTGCAATGTGTTGACACATTCATTGACACAGATGAGCAATACATGATTACCGATATAATCGGCGGTCGCACTCGTGCAGCTTGCCCCCGGGCTAAACAGCTGCAAAGCCCAGACCTAATTTCTACCAAACACGTGTACATTGGAAATGAGTATGCAGAGTCCTGTCTACCAGCCTATGTGGTGTGAACATACTGTAGCATGTACGTACAAAAAGAAAACACTATCATATCTACAGTAGCTGTTGCTTCCCATCAGAGAATATAACGATCTGGCACCACAATGAACAGCTCTGTCAATCTTACATAGACAGTGACCTCTGTCTATTATGGATGGGATCATGTATTTTGAAAACTGTGAAGCACACAAGTGAAAACAGACACACGTACAGTACTAGATAACAAGGTAACTTCAGAGTCAGAGTCTCAATGTCATACTTGCTCGTTAATGTGCTTGACTGTGTGTGTTTATCAGGATGGCGACTAATGTATTGCATGATACTGTAATGTGTTGCGGTCTTTAATGGACATCATGTCAGGTACTGTGCATACTGTATATGCATTTATGACTGATTAGTGTGTGTGCGTGTGAAGGTTTCGAATGGCTGGTTGACCTCATGACCAATATTAATTAGAGTTATTATTAAAGCTAAGCATGCATGTGTGCGTGTGTGTGTGCGCGTGCATGTTGGCGTGCATGCGTGTGTGAGTGCATGCACGCGTGCGTGTGTGCATGTGTGCATGCATTTTGCACCTCTGATTTCAGCCTCTCGATCTCTGTGTCCTGGTCCTCCAGCTGGGTTCTTAGTTGATTGGCTGCCACCTTCTCAGTCTCCACGATCTGAACCAGGTGGATGTATTTCTGCATCAGAACCTCGCGCTCAATGATGATGTCAGAGTAGCTGAAGACACAGGCCCAGTGCATGTCATGTGGATATACTAGAGCTCACATTGAAATAAGACAAGCTGAAAACACAGTACATGTCACGTGGATATACTAGAGCTCA
>JAODLL010000004.1:184129-214075 GCA_026546735.1 Forbesichthys agassizii | reverse complement strand
GTCGCTGGGAGACTTTGTCGCTGAGCGTAGCTCCGCCCTCTGTCGCCGAGGTACGCTTGCGTCCATTGGAAATGAATTGGAACGTGCCTCTTTGCGAGCTGAACACGTCGGCGGTGTGAACGCAGGGCCTACGTAGTTGGTCGTCGTGCATGTCTATCAAAATACCTTGCATGTCAAGTAGGCGGGTACTTATTGACGCAGTTAGCCAGCGCTGTGTCCCAGACTTTCTGTTAGGAAAGGCTGGTATGGCTCAGCGAGACTAGCTATGTGTTAGAAACGTAGAGAGCAAAGAACAAGCAAGGTAAGACACTGACATCTTGTGGCAATGCTAGGAACTGTCGTGTTGTTACTATGGATACTATCAAGTAAAAAAAAAATCCTATTTAAATATAAAAATAAGTAAATAAACCAACATAACATAAAAAATTAAAGGTAGAAACGCAATCTTAGAACTCACTTTCAAATAAATAAATAAATAAAATGTGTTGTTAATTGTCATTAAACTATTATGGAATTACTACATTGTATACATACACCATCATGTGTTCACCATTCAATCCACAATGAATCCATTAGTCAGTTATTCAACCATTCTTTAACAAATCACTTATTCCGTATTATATATTCATACCACACACGCACGCACACACGCACGCACACACGCACACACACACACACACACACACACACACACAATGTCTAATAGCCTTTCGCTACATAGTTGTGTCATTCTATTTTGCTGATGGTTGTCATAGAGATGGCACTGATAGGTGACAAAGCATCTGGTGGTGTGTTTCTGCACTTGACACATTTCAGGACTATTTTATGCTGAATCATTTTCTGTTGAATCTGACTTAAGGCTATATAGTTGGTTAATAAGGCTTCACAGAGAGGAACGTGATCACATAAAAGAGCTTACCCTTCCTGTCCATCTCTTGTACATCCATCTCTTCTCTGCAGAGCGTGGCTGCTTAGCGACCAATTCATTGTTTCTTCGACCTGGCTGACGACACCATCATATTACTTGAGCGCTAACTTACTTCCTCGACACAGAATCACATCACTGACTGCGGCTCTCGCCTTGCCACAGCTCATACACAACACCTGCTTGGAGAGGAGGACATTGACTGCAGTACAGCCGGAGGACTATTCCTGACACAGCACAGGTATGTGACATGATGCATTATCATATTTAATCATTGAAAACATAATTATTATTATTAATAATAATAATAATACAGAATCATTATTTGTATTGTAATATTGTTTTTGTTGCTATTCATTATATTATTCCCACATTTTAAAATAGTATCCACTGGATGAATATCAAGTCTTCTAAAGCTATATCATGTGACACAATGCTACAGTATGAGGTGTGATGTGGTGTGATTGACGGTGATACCTTCCATTGACCATTGAGAATCATGTATTTGGCCTTCATCATGCAGGACTTGTGTGTGTGGAAGCATTGGCAATGACCGCAATGAACCTGAGGCAAATGTTTCCACCCACAAGCCAGTGGTGGTCATCTCTCATAAATGCTTACTGTACACGGATAACAAGATGAAAAGGCTCCACACACAAACCAGTAAAAAAAAAAAAAAAAAATGTACACACACTCAATGTGAGCACACTCTACCAGTAGTGTGTGGACCAGCCACTTAGTGTGTGTGTGTGTGTGTGTGTGTGTGTGTTTGTGCGTGCAGCTTTATACAAATCAGCATCCAGCACTACTGTATTTCAGTAGTAATAACACTAACTTACAGTATTGTTCACCACTTACTCAAAATGCAGTTTAGCAAGCCCGTGTTTTTTCAGAGCCACAAAGTGATGCCCACGCGTTGACACTGCGTGCCTGACTGTCTTCAGCACAATGTGGTATCTCAACATAAAATGGACCCATTACAGACTCATTATGCCTCCTTTCACAGCACCAAAAAGACCGCCCCTCTCTAGTGCCTGCTAATGTGCCTTAAAGGTGGTGTCATTTCATAAGTAACATTAACAGTGATTTATCGTGGTGTCGACAGTGGAATACTTTTTCAACTTCACGGCCATTAAATGTACAATCCTCGTTTTATGTTGCATATTTCTCCACCTGCGCTTACATGCATCCCATAAAACATTATTGTAGCACAGGTTTCAAGAACAGTTCCTGACATGAACCGCGTAGTTTCCCTTGAATCGATACAGGAACAGACAATTACCGTTTCTGCTACTTAGGCTGTAACGTATGCAGCAGCAACGTTTCCCAGTCTGGTAGAAATAGACAAGGACGAACAGCACAATGGGCTATTGAAACTAGCAGCCTCTCCTCAGCCCAGAGAGGAGCTGCATTGAAAGGAAGCATTCTGTTCAAAGAATCACCTCCGTTAGCGCTAGCCAGCAGTAAGCAGGAATTGCACGTTTTCCACTATTCCACCTTTACTTAACTGGATCACATAACTGAATCTATTAATGATTAAATACAAGTTACTCAAGTATGTAAATACAAACTAGGCAAGCCTAGTTTAGCCGGCCACGGGCATGAGCCAACACCATAGGCAAATACATAGTTCAGCATACAAGGTTCCTCCTTGAAACTACACAGAAGATGGGATCCAACGCTATTGGTGCATTACTGCCACCTACTGTTTACATGGTGCATTACCAAGACCTACTCTAGGATGTATCGCATGCACTTCATAACAAGGTCAGTCAGTCCTTTAGCATCATTTGCTCATATTGGCCGGTCCCTACACACAGATGCACACGGTCTGGCAAACATCTATTTTCATTGTTAAATCATTTGTGTAATATGTCTGTCTGGTTGTGACGATCACATGACGCGTGATCGTTAATACCACAAGTCTGTGTGTCCACCCCAGAGCCATGGAGGGAGAGTTGTGCATGGCCGGGCTCGCCGCCGAGTCGGCCCACCCTTTGCTCCGGGCCGTGTTCCTCCGCCGCCTGCGCCTCGCGCGGCTCTTGCTGGAGGGTGGGGCTTACATCAACGAGAGCGACGGCCACGGGCAGACCCCGCTGATGGTGGCGTGCCGGACGCAGCACTATGACGCACAGAGCGCCAGCCGAGCGCGCCTGGTCCAGTACCTGCTCAAGCGCGGCGCCGACCCCAACATCCAGGACACAGCGGGCCGCTCGGCGCTCATGCACGCGTGCCGCGAGCGGGCCGGCCCTGAGGTGGTGTCCTTGCTGCTGGGCGACGGAGCCGACGTGGGCCTGGAGGACCGCTCGGGGAGCTCGTCCCTGGTGTACGCGGTGCTGGCGGGCGACCAGCGCGTCCTCGCCCTGCTCCTGAGCACCTGCAAGGCCCAGGGCAAGGAGGTCATCATCATAGCCACGGACAAGCTGCCCCGCGGGCGGCTGCAGCCCGCGCAGCACCTCAGCGTGTGTTCTCTGGCGCCCCCCGCCGGCCACGCGGACGCTGCCGCACAGCGCTCCCCATCCGACGTGAGGCTCACCGCCTCCCCACGGAGCTCCCCCGAGGCCTCAGACAAGCCGGTGTTCTCCTTCTCGTCCGCCCAGCACGGCCGCCCACAGCAGCAGCCCCTCCTGAGGCTGAACTCTGAGCCGTGGCTGAAGGTACCGGCGGCGTGCGCGTCGGCACAGAAGCCCCAACACCACCCCGACGCGCGCGTGAAGGAAGAGGTGGAGCATGCAGGCCCGGGGACCCTCCGGGGGGACAACGGACCTCAGCGCTGGGACGAGGATCACAGGAGAGTGGACAGCCTGAATAAGCGTGACAGGATGCTGATGGGAGGGGGGGAGGGAAAGGGGGAGTGTGGAAAGCCACGGGGTAGCAAAATATCCCTGCCGGGTCTTGTTTCGTGTCACTCCTCCTCTCACCCCGACCTGCGCTCTCAAAGCCTGGCTGCCCACCCGGGACACCCCTTCCCCTCCTTCCCCCTGTGCAGCAAGACCGCCCTGGACCCGTCGCTGTCGCCCGGCCTGCGCGGCATCGTCGCCAGGCGAAGGCTGGGCGCCGACCACTACAGCTCGGACCCCCAGCTGGCCGGGCAGAAGGCAGAAGGCAGGAGGGCGCTGCTGTCGCGCTCCTCCACCCTGCTGGGCTCCGGGGACTCCCTGGAGGCGACGGGCCCGGCCAGGAGACTCCACGCTGGGATGGAGCGCAGGGGCTCCGAGGCTCTGCTGCTGGGGGGCCGCGTGTCTCAGTGTCGCCCCAGATGTCTGCCGCTGCTGCACCTGCATGGACGCTCTCAGGCAGGCAATGCAGGCATTCCCATCGCCCCCGGTAACGGAGACCAGGGTGGCAGGGATGCGTGCAGTGCGGCCGGCATGAACACATTGCTTCCCTCGGCTCCCCCTGGACCTCCCAGAGAGGTTGGCAGGAGGATGTTGTCGAGGAGACACTCCATGCAGACAACAGCCTGAGGGAGGTGTGATGGGGGGAGGGGGGGGGTCTGTATAGGGAGCTTCAATCAGATCCACCTATGCCATCATACCAGTTATTAACCAGGTTGTATGTCAGTGAAGGAGATAGAGGCTATAGGGAATGGATTCCTCGCTGCGTGACGACGTGCAGATTTTGCTTCGCTCTGCTTCTTTGTGCAGTGTTACGGTTGTCAAACTACATGGACAATGTGTCCACATGGTACATATCAGCTATACACAAATGTGTCTGTATGAACAGAGCAAACCACAATTCAGCTAAAAACATAATTAACACGCAAGAACAAAAACGCAAAAGATAATGATGTGTAATGACGATGTAGAGTACCAGAAGAGGTGCACATACCACAATAGCACTCAGAAGAATTTTAACATCAGTTTATTACAGTGCTATAAAAGTCTCATATGAAAGCATACTTTAAGTTCATTTAGAAGAAAAAAACAAACGGGATTTACCATTTGCTATGATTTAGCTTTTAACGCATGCATTAAAATGTCATAGTTTTACCACACATTTCATTGTTTAGATTAAAGTAACCAAGACAGGTTATGTTTAAAAAATAAAAACAAAATCAGTAAAAAAACAACAATCTGTTAAAAAGTCTTGAGTCTCATCTAGGCACGGAGACAAAATGGTGAATTTGGAGTGAAATCACACTTGTTTGTATTCCCCGCCTCCAACAAACTCATGGCACATGTCGCCATTTATTTACATTTAAAATACACATTGTGACGGTCTGATAAATACAATACTAACCATATGTTTAAGGAATTTAGACTCTTACTGCATCTTCGAATGTACAAATTTCAAACTACATTTTTGAGAAGCCATCATTTCTGGAAGACTGACAATTTCTACGTTGACTGTCTTGTTCAATCCACAGATTAGTCGTTCACACTGGTAACTAATTTACGTTAACACGCAGAAGGCTAAAGAACGCCAGAACAGTGCTAAAATGTATAGATTACCCTATATCAGAGAGCTGATTAGGCCTTGCGGTCATAATCAGCGACCATCTTCTTGATGTGGGACAGTTTGGACTTCAGGTATTTACACCTGCGCTTCTTCGTCTGATAATCAGCAGACTACAGGAGTCACAGGAAATAAAATAAAAAATGATTAAACCATGATTGTTACACTTGATATAGTTTGTTTATAAATATGTGATAAATTGAATTAGATAAATGTAATTGGATAATAACTAATAGTAAACCATATCATTGCATTATCTCTACATACCTTCTTAATGTCCTTTAGCTTATAGTATTCCTCCATGGTGTCCTGTATGACATAATGTATAATGTATTAAATAAAATAGCAACAATTAAATAAAATAGCAACAATTCAAATGTATTTTTTAAGGCCTTCTTGAAAGCACTGACCACTTATAATAAAAACTAGTTGTAAATTGATGCCTAAGCAAACACTTTATTGTTGGTCAGCTAAGGGGATACCTTAAAGGTAATGTGAAAACACAGCAGACTACAATGACAAGGGGTCTTTTTTAAATGGTAACCTGTAAAAGCTATGAAGGGGAGCCTTCAAAGTTCTTGTTTGAATATTTGCTACTACCACCAGCTGCTTCAGGGATTGACAGTGTAAACAGATTTGTCGATGGAGGGTGCAGCAACTATGGAAAATGTGGACTACGTCGGCCACTGGGGGGCGCTACAGCACATCTTCAAATGTGGATGGAGTCACACTCCAAATTCACACAATTTAACAACCAAATGGAATGTTTCACACAAAAAGAACATATTCTCAAAAGAACAATGAAGGTGCCAGTTGCCATCTGTCACCAATCATCTAGTATGAGTAATGTGTGTGTACATGCCCGTGCATTAGAGGACTAAACCAATTGACATTTTGTGTTTCGGTAAAAACAGGATGACACAAAAAGTTAGCGTCCATTCCATTTCCATTCTTTTTTTTTTTGTCCTTTTCATTTTAAATCTCAGTCACATTGGACACACACACATTGAGGAGGTATATGGTACCAAAAGCTATGAGAGTCGAGTCCGTACCATGCTGTTAAAACGTGCCATTTAAGCAGGGGCATAAAGTTCCCTTAACGCTAAATTAAAACCTCCCAGAAACTGTTCTCAATCAACACAAGTCAGTTTGCAGCAGCAAATATGGGAGACCATCATGTTATGAGGGGCACTGAATACACACACACACACACACACACCAAATGTTAGGTTGTCCCTTCAAACTGTAAAACAACAAGAACATAACGGTCTCTCACGTTGTACTCTGGGCTGCCCTCCTGCAGATCATCCAACTTTCTGTCCACCTCAGACAGGTTTTTGTTGATGGCGTCCATCTCAACCTGAAGGGCTCTGAACTCCTGGTGGTCCTGGTCAAATTCATGTTTGTAGGCAACACGCCTCTCGTTGCTGTCTATTGGGGCGAATTCACTAAAGAAACAAGAAAAACATGGAGAAAAGAAAGATAAGATGTTAATGTAAAATGCATTCATAACCCAAACATGAATACCATCAAAGTAACTCCAACTGTAAATGTATCATCAAAAAAAGAATCTTCCACAAAATCGCTATAGGAATGGCAGTTACCCGTCGAAGTCTTCATCATCTAGCTCATCTCCGGAGGAGTTGTAGTCGGTTTCATTGTCCTGTCCGTCAACTCTACGAGGACGCCCGGGACGCCTCTTCTTGTGCTTCCCGACAGAGCTGGAAGCCTCAGAGGTACTGTAGGGGGCGCTACGATGCAGTAGTGAATTGTGCTCCATCAGGGTACTACAAAGAAAAGGAGATATGTACACTAAGCACTAATTTGTAATGGTAACAAAGCCGGTCAGTGATATTTGTTATTGCTTTCCATTATTTAGTAACTGAAGAGATGTACACAGATGACACACAATATGAGATTGCACTGCGTTTCAACTTCAACTTGTTGCAGAAATATCCATTACACACCCAGGTAGCTTTCCTTCTTGGCTTGGAAACAAATGGCATGCTGTTAGGGATGGCACCGATACGATACCGGAAATTGGTCCGATAATAATTTTAATAGCTGAATAGGTGACAATTTGTCAAAGTTGTAACCGATCCCTGGGGCTGATCCAAATACATAAATGTATACACGTAAGTCTACGGTCAAGCATCAGCAATGTATAACCTATCCAGGCCACACTACCAGCAGCAGGTTTCTAAAATGCATAAGTCCTAAAATAGAGATTGGCTGTCATTTACTTTGCAACTTAACTTAGACCAAACAGCTCAAACTAATGCATACATCAATGACAACATTGTAATATTTCCTTATATTCATATATAGCCCATGTTACATAATGTTTTATTGCTTGAGTTAGGAAAGCAATGTTCAAGACTGATGGCTCCTTACACAAAACATGATTCCCAGTCTCTTCCTCAGTCACAGTGAAGAAGACAGCTTCATTCATCACTGGAATCGGATCAGTACTCGGTATTGTTGGCCGATACCAAAAGTGCAGGTATCCGTATCGATATGGGGACTGAAATAATTGGATTGTGCCGTCCCTACAAGATCAGGTAGATTCACCTTTCCACACACCTAGTTATTGAGCACTGCAATGTCCATTTCAATTGCTCAAACGCTGACATGCAGCCCCAGGGCAAGGGCTTCCTAACTCCTGTCCATTCGGTAATGCAAATAGGAGGAGTCTCAGACTGGCACAGTGTATAATGGTAACAAGGTACAGTAAAATGCAATGTTTAACTTTTAGAAGTGAAGAATTGATTAAAAGGAAAGTGTCGGGGAAGAGGGGGGGGCGGGCGGGGACAAATGTTGCCCAAATGAAGACAATACAAATGCAGAGGAAAGCTATATTTAAATCTATTAACAACCTATTGAATAACGGTAAACTAGCAATATCTTCAATAATAATTAAGCCTGACACCCAGACATTGCGTTGTATGCTGTTTTGCACCAAAACAACAGTACACACCTTTATTTGTTGCTTAAAGGTTACTATACATGTTGTATCAAGCTGCTCTGTTTTAGCCATTTTGGGGGAAATAGCTAGAATTCTCCATAGCTACAAATATTAAGTGTCACATTGAATTCCATTAACATGGCATAGCAGGCATACTGTTCCCCAGGACAAGTTCAAACCCCAAGGTACTGACCCTGGACTGTCGCTGTAAGGAGGTTTCTCATAGTTTGTGCTGTTGTCGTCAAGATAATTCCTCGAGCCAGCTGATTTCATTGGATATTCAGACATGGCGTGTTCCTGTGGCGCATTGGACACGTTGTTCACCTTGAAAAAGAAAATATTAGTTGTAATTACTCATTTGTTTTCATAGGTTCTTTAAATACAGCCCTGTTAGAATGCATCACTCACACACACACACACCATGTGAGAAACAAAACCAATGCAACTCTGTTAAGATTGCCATAAATAAAGAGATGAAAAGTGCTGGTGACAACCATTACAGCACCCCTCAAGTCAGCAATTTTATTGTTCCCACACGAGTTCTCCAAATGTCTGGACTATCATGTTGCTAGCTGTGGGACCTATGGGTATAAATACATGACCTGTTCTACTCAAACTGGTAGAGTAACAACAAAACTGTAAAATCAGGAATGCAAACTGTAAACACAAACACGATTTGTCTGATAACTACAACACTATTTGGATTAGTCAAACATTATGTGTGTATAATAGCTTCAATGTGATTCTAAAAATAGTAACCAGGATCAGTGACAACAATAACAGAAAAACTGTTGATTCCAAAATAAATCAAAATTCCAAGTCTAGGCAATAACAGCAAGAGACACGAGCCAGGATCCAAAGTATAAACACCACACCCTGAAACTAGCTAGGCATGAGAGAAATATGTCCCCTTCTCTCTCCAACACCGGTGACAGCAACCAAACTGGTTAAACAACTTCAGCCAAAACACAACACTGCCGCATTTTCTATGAACAAGCACAGGCAAAGCGTGTAGGCAAAAGGTCTGCCATGCATCAGTGTTGTTGTTCCATACTTGGTGTGGCTTTAAATGTTTGAAAAATAAGTGTGTCTGCATTTAACAACACAGAATAACGGATTCCTTGAACTAAAACATGAATGAGTTGGACGAGGAGTGATTTGCTTCAGCCCGTCATTTCTGGGGAACTGGGGACAGAGTAGTGCCGAGGGCGCCACGCTCACCCACGTCTCTACGTCTTGCGGTGGAGCCACCTCGTCGAGGACCTTAACCTTCCGCCACAGAATGTTGTCCTTCCCGTAGTTACCAATCTTCTGCCGTGTCTTGAAGGCAAACACCAACATTATGATCAGAGCTATGGTCACCAAGAACCCACACACCACCGCGATGGCCTGTACACACAAAAAAAAAAAAGAGAAAAACTGCCATTAGAAAGCAAACAACCACTGTTACCACTCAGAGATGCACACAGGCACAAGCGTTTGTTGACCAACACAACACGTCACCGCCACGCCCACAAAACAACAACAACAACAGTGGATTCCGTCCAAACTCACCTCTTGGGGCTCCACCACACAGTAGTGGTAGAGGTACTGGTTGATGAACGGGCCGGCCAGTTGGGGCTGGTTGTACTGGGAGCACAGGCCTGCGATCTGGGCGCCGTACATGGAGCCGTAGGACTGCGCCATGGGATTCACCGCCACCAGGTAGACTATGGTGGCTATGAACATCAGCAGAGCCAGGATGGCGCAGACCACCATCACCACCAGGTAGAACTTTCTGGACTGAGACGTTCTCTTGTGCGACACCACGAAGATGAAGATGACCAGACAGAAGATGAAGACCATAGCCGCCATGGTGATGATGAAGCCCTTGGCCGTCCGCGGGTTGTAGTAGTTCCCTCCCAGGTAGCCGTAGCTGCTCCCCACCCCGTACGAACCCCCGCCAAACGAGTTGAAGCCCCCGCCACCGTAGTTAGTGTCGTAGCTGCCGCCGCCGATGCCCCCGAAGCCAGCCAGAGCATTTCCCTGCATGTCCCAAGCAAGCGTGGAGGCAACGCAGGCGAATATTCCCACGCACAGAATTATAGCCAAGACGGCCATGGTTTTAAGGATGCCAGGGGGAGATGACCAGCGGTAAAAGTGCTGGAATTCATCGTCTGGATAGTAAGAGTAGGCTGGCTGTGAAGGAGGAGGACCATCGCTGCATAGAACGGCAAAAAATACATATTAGTATTCTAGGATGCCAGTCGGTAAGCAGCTTGGTTTACAATACATACTGTTGCTATTACGTACCTGCCTGTAACTTACTGTACAGTAGTAGGCTACTTGTACAGTAACACAGGCAGGTATGGCAGCTTCACCATTGCTACAACTAGGCTATTGGTACTAGTAGACCGACTTGTAATAATACTAATGATATTATTTGAAAAGAAAGACTTACTAGTGGTTTTCTGATTCATATGGGGGTGGACTTCCATTCGGTCTGGACGACATTTCGACGACAGGATACAGGTGACACCTCACGCCTAGGTGTGCAGCGCTGTTTGTAACCGGAAAAAAAAGAAGAAAACTAAAAATAATATTTAGGCCCATGTTAATTGTAGGCCATTCTGACAACTACCTGCCTGGAAATACATAGGTAGCATACAATAACATTATTTTTCTCTTGAAAAATATGTTTCCACATCACACTATGTGGTCTGACATTCAATAATAACACCTGCTGTGTGGGCTATGGATTACTGTAATGTAGTTATTTAATATAATAAATTCCAGTCGTTCCAGTTAACTATAGGCTCTAGCCTAGGCCTATCTCGTTTTTTTAGACTAAGAATTGGCCAAGCAACTCCTACCGTCGAAATACAATAGTTTAAAAAAGCAAATAGGTCTACATTTTTCAAATGCGTATAAACTCTCCATCCAATTAAGTTGTATTGCCCTAAACCTTAAGTCACCGTGGACTCACCTGTCGTTATATGTCGATCTCCCGTCGCGTAATGTAGCCCAAAGATTTCAAGCGAAACCCCACACATAATAACAATCTAGGCCGCGCCTAGAAAAACTCAGTGCTCCTCTCAGGTGTCCAATTACCTCAATACAGATAAGGTGTAATGAAAATACACAGGTACTATGATAAAAAAAGAACAAAAACCTAAGAGTCAGTGTTGTCAATAACGCTCGACTAAGCATGGAGCTTTACTCACAAACAACCATACGATTAATTGCATAAGGAACATTTTTATTTATAGCCTACAGCAAGCACCATCAAATCAATTATCTCATAAGGTGTCCATCGTCCACAAGTCCGTTAAATTATATTCTCATATTTCACTGAAATGTTAATTCCTTAATTAAAATAAAATCTAATGACACAATTTCCTGAGTTAATAGTTTTATAGAAAGCCACTGAGTACTGTTGCAGAGTAGTAAAATGTCGCAAGGCATGTTGGGAATTAATTATTTCTTCTTATAATGCAAAGTTGCCCTTCCACATCTAGGTGTTACTCCATTATTGTGTATAAATTGGCAAAGTACAGATTTTCCAACATAGCCTACAATATATTAAAAAACATATTTCATAAAATAATTATCTCAGGCATACAGCATGGAACTCTGAAACACTCCAAAAATTGCTTTGAAAGCATTGCATATATCAGGTTTTAGTATATGAATTGGTAAATATATTATTAAAAATAAAATATTAGTTTGGTCAGATGCATTTAATTTCTTATTCATATCTCAAACAATTCTCTTAAAACAGAAACATGTATATTATAAAACTCTAAAGTGTTTTTTAAATATTGTGGTGGTAAGTTGTTGTTATATCTGGATATGCAAACGCTAGGTCTGGTGATATGTCCTACAAATTATATTAAACATTCACATAAAAAACTTGAGTTAGTATGAAATGTAGTGATAATGCCTTGCTACAAATCACAGTCAGTAATGGTTTCACACATAATACATACTTTCCATCACGCAATGCAAATTTAAAGTAGAACAATGTTTTCCTTTAATTTGTATGCACCCCCGCCCCACCCAAACACACTACCTAACAAAGGCAATACAGACATAAATCAGTCTAATCTGATTGTCCAAAGTATTGTATCGTGGCACTAAGCCAATGAACCCTCCGTGTGTTCAGTGCGTCATCTGATGTGACATGATGTACAGTAATAAAGAGGAATGTATATGTATGAGTATGACCAAAAAAAACACAAAAAAAAACAATAAAGACACAAAGGTTATTCTTAGTCATAACCTGCCCACCTTCCCAATTACAGTCACTTCCACAGGGACCGGTGGTTTGCGGGACAGCGGTAGCCCTCCAGTTATAGTATATCTTTCTTGTCACAACAGACAGTAGTTGTTTCATTTGTGGCCAATCGTCCGTTACATTCCATTCAGCTATATCCATCGTTCCACTCCATGACCTTGTCGTAATCGTGTATCTTCTGTTTGATGTGGGAGAGTTTATTCTTCAGGTACTCGCATCGTTCCTTCTTCTCAAGGAAAGTTGGGTCCTAGGAAGAGAAGAGATGTTCAGGATGGACTAGGATAACCACCTACTGGATGACCATTAGCCAGCCTAGCATCCAAATTAGTCACAATATGAGCGCCAACTATTTGAAAATCACTTTTCAAACTATAGCGTAAATCGCAGTCAATGCTCTAATCAGCATTTTGATGATTTAAATATTTAAAGATAATCAAATAAAATAAACTTTCAGGACGCCTTTCAAAACACACAAGGACATCTTACTTTGTACTGTACACAGGCAAATACAAAGATCCATATAAAACATTTTGTAATGATATATACTATAGTATTGGACATAGGAATGTACATTTTACAAACAATATACAATTAAATCAAAAAGATTTGGGAAATATATACAAAATAAAATAATAACACACTCTTATTGGGAGGGCAAGGAAGATTAGAGTAGAACAAAGGGTTAAATGTTATAGGCAACTTTGAAGAGATGGGTTTTGAGTTTAGCAAAGGAGGTAACCGTGGTAGCATGTTGGATGTGCAGGGAAAGGACGTTCCAGAGGCTGGGGGCAGGGCAGCTGAAGGTCTCATGATCGTGCCCCAGGGTAGGAGGTTTATGATGAACAGCAGAGGACCCAGGACTGATCCTTGAGGGACACCCAGTGAGACTGGGGCTGTTTCAGTACTAGTTCAAATAGGTTATTGGAATTTAGATGATTGAGGGGTTGAGAGGCCACCGACCTCTCAAGTGTTTTGGAGAGAAAAGGAAGGTTGAAGATAGGGCGGTTGTTGTTCAGGTCGCATTTGTTTTCTCGAGTGTGGGTGTCACAGCTGCAATTCAGAGCGAGGGGTACGAAACCGGTGGCGAGGGAGAAGTTAATAACAGTAATACTACATTTTATTTTCAGGATGCCTTTCAAAACACTCAAGGACATCTAACATTGTACTGTACATAAGCAAATATAGAGATGAATATAAAACACTGCCAAGATATACACGGTTGCATTGGACATGAGAGTGGAACAAAGGGTTATAGGCATAGCATGTCATATGTGCAGAGGAAGGGCATTCCAGTATCAGTGAGCATGGGAGAGGGAAAGCATGTTTTGGTGAGGCTCGTGAGCATGGGATCAAGTTGGCATGTAGAAGATTTGGAGTCCTGGATGAGTTTAGCAGTGGAGTTTTCAGTGGCCAGAGTAAAGTCAGAGAGGCAGGGGGTATAGTTGGCATACAGTAGAATACTGTTAAAAATTATGTTTAGGACATTTTGGACACAAAGTAGCCAGCATTTTTATAGATATTGTAGCTGTATAGAGGCAATACACTTACATTCTTCTTCTTCTGGTACTCCTGTAGGATTCTGTTAATTCGGTCGTATTCCTAGAACAGAGACATTATTGTAAATATTAAAAGACATTTCACATGGTGGGCTGTGGCACATGTAACCTGACATGCCAGATGGTTTGTTACACTGAATCATCTAGGAAGGCGTCCATTTAAACTGTTTAGAAAAAGAGAGGCACAGAGGCACTTTAAAAAAAAAAATGTGCTGGGTGATTGGATGAACTGACTGCCGTCTTTCACCGTCCGTTAACGTCACACATAAATGCCCTGAGCTGACAGAACAACACTAACAGGTCAGAACCGCTGTGGTTCGGACTGAAGTGCAATGACTTCCAGGTTGTCCAGACTGATATTGCGGTGAAGTCAAAGTGGAGATGAGATGTGAGATCAGGATGGTATTACGAAACAAGCAGACTTGTGAAGCTTGGGCCAGAATACAAGCACTTTAAACTTGGGGGTGCGTGGCCTGCAAACAGCACGTGGCTTGCACCTGCTATTTGTTATGTGAATCAAACCCGGTATCGCAAGATAATGTAAATGACGCTATGATGTTCGAGATGTACATGGTACTGATCTGCCCTAAAGTACCTACTGTATGGCAAGCATTATTCAGATACTTCTCATTTATTTGTGTCAACATTGATCTTGACAAGGATAGACAATTAAGCTGTAGAGCGTAAACTGAAACACAATCACCTACAATGATCCGTTTTCCAGTTGGTTCCCTAAAATGCAAACAAATAAAGGAACAAAGTCGAGAAACTGGACAGAGGAAGTATTTGGACAGAAACAAGACAAATCTAAATAATAAAACAGCTCGCTTAAAACAGCATAGTGGCCCTATGAAAAAAAAATGGTCCAAATAATTACAATTAAAGTAATTTTAATAAAACTTTTTTTTTTTAAAGTTACAAAAATTAGTACTGCTGATCCCAATTTCAGTGCAATAAACTTTACTTATGTAAATGTAATCATCTTAACTTAATGAACAATACAAGGCAAACGCTTGATAACATTTGCATGGCGAGATGTCGAATGCAAATGTGAAGTGAAACGAGTAGCCAATCACCATCTGGGTGCTGGGGTTTTGGGGCAGGCTGCGCATCATGGCATCCATGTCATCAAACTTCTTGAGTGTAGCTTGCACCTCTGAGTGGATCTCCTTGTACTCTGCATACTGGTCATTGAATACGGCACGATACTGGTCCCGCTCATCGTCAGACTTAATGGCTGGGTACTTCCTGCAGGAAATGGAAAATTATGATCAGTTGTGAGATAAGTTGCCATGTATTGAGCTACAGAAGCCTGATATCCCTTTACACTGTTTACCAAAGTCAATGTTAGGGTTAAAATGTAAAACTTTTAAAGCAGTTTTTTACATTTTTTTATTATGAAGAAAATTCATACAATGGACAAAAACAACCAATATTTGCATTGCGAGACTAGGCTTTGTAGGAAGGATATTTGCATACAAGTCATTACCATTGCTCTTGCTTTTACAAGAGGGTACATCTTACGCATGTGTTCTTTAGACATGTATCTATGCATTTCAATTTGAGTGCACTGTCCATGTTTAAAGGAGGAGAGGGGACTTAGTAGCACCCACGCAATGTAGTCAGGCATGATGACAGGCTTTGGGATGTGTCCTGATGGGATAGCTCCCTGGAGAACCTTAGCTGGGACTGGCTTTGGAGCAGCCTGCATAGGAGCCACTGTGGAGCCTTGGACAAGCTCTGGAGCCTTGGGCATCTGGCCTGGAACCATCTGCACCCAATGAGAGACAATGCGTTTTATATATAGTAATATTACATTCTACACATCATCCAATATGGCAATTTATCAGGCACTTTTTACAGAGTAACTATTATTGAAAAGAATGCTGAAACTACACATACAGCAGAACATTAATCTTCCATCAGGAATAACAACACAGACTACACTGTTGCACGTCACTGCTGGGAAAGCAGACAGTGCACACCCTCCTCTCTACGTTTTGTGGCTATAGAACTTCAAAAAGAGGTGGTGGACATTATGCATCAATTAAAACACAGGGAGGTGTGTTGCAAATATACGCTGGTCTGGATGCTGTGAATACTAGCGGATTAAATTATGACTTTTCACTTTGTACTTCTCTGGGATAAGCCTTATTGATGTGTTTTTTAATTCATTTTTCTAAGTTCATATTGTGGTATCTTTATATACAGGTCTACTTGTTTATCCTATATATAATTGTCTGAATATTCCGTAATATTGTGTGTATGCTGACTATAGTTTTTGACTGGGTGGGTTTCCATCTCTTGCTTAATTAGGCCACTAAGTTACAAATAATTTACTACACACCAAGACCACAATACTGTGAGGAAGAGGCTTGTTGTGCGTCGAAACGTCAGTTTTTATGGATTAAAAGGTTTTCTACGAGTTTGATTCCATCCTGATTTATCGAGTGCTACCATTATTTACAGATTTACCAAAAGTTTATTTCTGCTTTAAGATATAACAATATTCCAGCGTTTCAACATTTTAGAGCGACGCCCCTAAAAGAAATGTTTGTTCATAACCCCTGACACACCTTACGGGGCAATGGAACTATGAATTACATTTGCTGTTTAAATAAAGCGTCAACACTGGAATATATAAATAACCATGATCACTTAATTTTCTTTATAAAACATATCTGAAGATAATACAACTAAATAAAGAAAAATTGCCTAAACATAACTCTGAGCCTACCTCCGGAAGGTATCGCTCACGATACCGTCGTCTAGCCTCGTGTCTCCACAGCTTGAGGCACACAATGGCCCCGATCAAGTACACTACCATGGTGACAAAGAGGAAGATGATGGCAGCGATCTGCCCGGCCTCAGTTCTACAGAAGAGTCCATTAATGCCGTTGTTAAACACAGGGTAGTAACAGAGGCCTCCGCGGTTGGTGTCTCGCACATACACAATCGCTGGTGGAATAGGGAAAGAAAAACAGGTTAAGACAGAGTTAAGACTAGGCCTCCAAATATGCTAGACTTCAGGAAATGTGTTTTAGAGGAAACAACCACTGACTGTAGTTAGCATAAGGACAACATGTCTGCACCCTATGGCGTTCCTAAAGGAAAGGTGCTTTTGTTTTAATCGAGTTCAAACATCAACATCTTTCTCTTGCAACATTGTCTCTTTTAAACCCAACCTACAATAACCATTACGGCTCACCATGTTAACATGATACAGGCTATGTCCTGCCTGCTATAGAAGAGCCATGTTAACATGATACAGGCTATGTCCTGCCTGCTATAGAAGAGCCATGTTAACATGATATGTCCTACCTGCTACCATGTACATCAGTGCCAGGACCAGGTTGAGTGTAAACTCTGTGAGCGGCCACCAGGTGGAGTCCAGCAGGATGGTGCGGTAGTACATGGTCATTCCCAGCACCAGCAGCACCACAGTCACCACCCATGCCAGCCCGGCCACCACCAGCACAAAGGGCGTCATGGGGCCCGTGTAATAGGACGCCCCGCCCGCCCCCCCGTACATACCCCCTCCGTAGCCCCCCCCGTAGCCCCCCATGCCGGCCGAGCCGGAGTAGCCGAACATGTTGAACCACTCGTTGTCCTTGTGCACGTAGGCGCACACGCAGGCGAACACGGCGGCTCCCAGGAGCAGCTCCACGCAGCCCAGGATCCTCAGCAGGCCGGCCCAGGACTTCATGTAGTCGTAGCGCTGGTGGTACTCCTCCACGCGCTCGCTGTAGGTCAGGCCCGTGTGGTGCGTGCGCCCGGACACGGACTCACGCCGCTCCCGCCCGTCCAGCAGCTCCTTGCGGGAGTTGTAGCTGTCTCCCGAGTCACCATGGTGATGCCGCAGCGACGGGGATTGGGGCGGGGAGCAACGCACCCCCTCGGTGGTGCTGTTGCTGTTGTTGTTGTCGCCGGCAACGACGGACGAGGCCGGCATGGACCAGGGCTTGTTGCTACGGCTGCTGTTGTTATGGCTGTGGCTGTTGCTGCCTCGCCCGCTGCTGTTGCTGTTGCCGCGGAAGAAGTTCTTCCAGGAGTCCGGGATGAAGCGGTGGACGGGTTTGAGGTCAATGTCGATGGCGGGGTCGGCGTTGTCCTCGCTGCCGCTCGGGTCGAACTCGGGCCCCACAGGGGCGTGGTCCGGTAAGGGGGGCGGAGGCAGGGGGTCGGCGCTTACAGCGAGCCTGGCCACTCTCTGCTCCCGCAGGAGACGGAGGCGGTTGGGATCGTCTCCAGGAGAGGCCTCTCCGGGAAGATGGTCGTACTGGGGCGCCTGGCGAACGCGCTCAGTGCGTCCATACGCACCTTCTCCATGTGACATGAGGATTAAGGTCGTCCCTGAGTGCACATGCACATGCGCGCACGCGCACACACACACACACACACACACACACACACACACACACACACACACACACACACACTCTGGTTTAAATGTGCAGTTCTGTTTCCTCTCTTAGAAATACAGGAAAGGTATTGCAACATTATATGTAATTTACCAGGTAAGTACCAGAAGGAAATATTAAAAGTGGTAAACAAACTTTAGTACAGGCTACCTTCTAGAATGGCTTATGCTAACTAGGGTAAATGCTTTCACCAGAAGAGAAGTAGGCTAGATTCCAAGAGATCTCAGTTAGTAACCCCTTTACCCAAGCACCAATCATGCAAGTTGAGTCAAGAGTCAAATTTCGTAATACTTATAATTTTTTACTTCTAGTCAGGAATGTCTGTTATATTATCTGTTGCAAGCAGAACTGATAGCCAATGTGTAAATGCAACCACCGAATTCAGAATCCCGATAATCTTAAGAGAAAGGGTAAATTTAAAAATAAAACATGCTGTGCTTGGATACCTCTTCCACACGCAGTAACTCAACACGACTTACATTGGCGTGCAGGTCTCAATGCAAACCTGAATTATAAACATTCGTTGTGCCCAGGAATCATCTGTGAAAACAAATACATGTATTTAATCATGTACATGTTATGTCCCGGTGGAATCAATATCTATTTAAGGACATTGAAATGCGTTGATATCCCCATTCAACGACAGCCAGTGGTTTTAATTAAACACATTGAGTGATTAGGCTACTGCCTACAAATTGAAGGTGGTAATAATAATAATAATAATAATAATAATAGTACATTTGATTTTGGACGCCTTTCTAAACACACATGGACATATTACATAGCAAATTCATAGATAGAGGTCGGATAGGCTAATTGTAGGAAAATGTACTTACAACGTCATGACTTATGTACATGCTGAATAGCCTACAGTAGCCTGCCTATACGTCCTCAAAAAGAAGCGTAAAGTACGGGTAAATTAGCCTCTTGGTAAAGTAGTTTCTAATGTAAATGTTACGCAGACTGTTGAGGCCTATTAACGGACCGCACACACTGCACTGGCATATATAAAAGAATAAGAATATGGACCGTGGGCTACGGGTTCAGAAGGCCCAGCCAAAAGTCAACACATCGAAAAGTTTAGATGTTATTGACCTGTTGAAGTAGACGCAATTGTATTAAAATATAGCCTAGGCTACTAGGCTACATGATGAAACGTACTGTAGGCTATACGGCGCGCTGAATAGAGGTTTCGGTAACAGCCTACCGTACCTTTTCCTGTGGCTACAAGAAGAAAGTTTGCGCCATAACTCTCAAAATGAACAGACGACCACCAAAAAAACATCGAAAACTGTATAAGAGGTACCGGTAGCTGCACGCCAGAGTTCATACGCTTTCCAAAATATACCACATGCCTACCTTATTTGTCTTTCCGTTTGTTTTTCCTTTGCGTCTCCCATTTCGGTAATGTTAAACCGCACAGGTTCCTATTAGGCAACCACGTGACCTGCCCATCCCAGTGACGCTGGTCCAAAGTGCAACATAAACGCCTGCATGTTTACCTGTTCATGAAATCTCATGGCAGTAGGCTGCTATATCAGTGATATATCACCGAATCATGACTAATGTGTCGACTTTCGATACACCCGAAATAGAAAACAACCATAAACAAGAAAGTAACAACTGAAAGTGAGAAATTGATAGACAAAGCCATAATAAAACATGTATTTATAAAAAAAGACCCCACATAATTACGCTTTTGACATGATGTGCTATATTTTTGTAACCCAATCGGTTTAACGTGGCTTACTTTCCATGTAAATCTATGAGAGTATCGAGCCTTTAATTCTTTTCTGACTCAATAAGGAAATTATTTCGCACATCTGGGAATTCTGAAAGTTTCTGAAATTCTGATTTGAATCACTAGATGGCGCAGTAGAAGGACATATACTTGCAAGTTTTGTCCTTCAAGTTTCCAGTTTCTTCAATCAGACTGCTATAATGGATATAAAATAAATATACAGCAAGATAATACATTCTTGAAAGTTATATGTGCTCACTCACATGATAATCAATTACATTCCAGTAAATTAATATGTTTGTGTTACCTATAAAATCTGTGTAGGCCTACATATTATAATGAAGACACATTTGATATTTAACAGATATTTAATTATTTAGCCTAACATAATTACATAATGATTAGAGAGGTACTTTTTATGAACACAAATACATGAGTACACACACACACAGGCAAATAACAGAAACACATACATTCACAGGCACGCGCGCACACACACACACACACATATACATCATCAGATACAGGCAGAGGATTGCCATGTAACAGCTTTTCTATCTTAATTTATAATACATAGATAATTCATATTTAAAATGCAGAAAATTATTTACTACAGTGGACCAGTTGACTAATAAGACACATCAGATAACCTGTATAGCCATTTCTTTTAAATAGCTATTTTTCTTTATTGGATTGGAAAGTAAAGGAAGCGAGTGAGAGAGAGATAACGGGAAGGATTGGGAAATGACCATGGGCCGGATTCAAACCCTGTTCTTGTGTGTGCCACAGCTCCACCCAACCCGAATAGCCATTTTTAACGTTGGATCAATATTACAAGTTGGGTTTGCATTGGTATACTGTATACTTTGTATCATTTCCTATATGACTATTTAGATATAGCACAAGTGTTTCTTTTACGATTCATACAGAAACATCCCTCGGTACACTCACAAATGTATTGCATAAGAATTTTATTCTCAAGTATAGTCCTGCTTGTAACAAGAGTAATATAAATGGCTTTTAAGATATAATCATCATCCACAATAACACCAATAAAACCCTTAATCCTGAGGGCTCAAGTAGGCCTACAGATGGCAGAATTTAAATACTTGAATGGAATGTTTTAAAATGGTGTTGCACATAGAGTAAAGGGTACGCAAACATGTAGTAACACTTATTTAAAGGGAGGATCAAACATATAAGTGAAACATGCAGGCAGGTATGTAGAGCAGCTGATGACACATTTGATGATGTGCTAAACTGATACATTCCATAGTGACCCTTCTGACCTAGGAGCTGAGGTGAGCCCCCATGACTTACTGTGGGAACCTCGCTTCTACTACAACATTTATAAGTTAATGATATCATAACAACTTTTATAATAAATAATATGCTACAAACGATAACATAAAGTACAGTAACTGTGATTCTAAATACTATATTTGTTTGCTATACTACTGTTCCACTTGACATTAGTAAACAGAAGTTACATAAGGTAACTTAATTGTATGTGTTTATGTTTTCATAATACTTATGTTAGCTTATCTTGGACAAATCAAGAATCAATTAATACTTAGATCGTATATAAAGTGCATAGGAGTGGATGACGGCATAGTATAATAAACTAACAGCAATATTATAGACTTCTGCATTTAACACTTAAGGCCATCGTTCCACAGGGTGACACTGTTACATACAGTACATGTTTAAAACAAGAAAACATGTACATCTTAAAGGAGCATTTCATTGCTAATGTGATTTTATAGTCAAGTACCATTTAACTATTTCAAGAAAAATTACAATATTCCTATGGTATTTATGTTGGATGCACATTACAAGACTTACATGTCACAAATAAAATAAAAATTAGAATAATCCTATGGTATTTATGTTGGATGCACATTACAAGACTTACATGTGACAAATAGTTTGTTTCTTAGTTAAGAAAAACTAGTTAGGATAGAAATGCCTTCTGTAGTGCCTTTTAGGAAACAGACGGACTACAAAAATGGCCGACGCCAACCGTTTTGGTCAAGAACACGCTACAGCTTAGAAGGTGCTGCTTTCACCCTGCTGGGTAAGAGGCTTCATCCAACCTGGTGTAGTGTTTGAGCAGGGAGCTCTGCTCTGCATTAGAGGAGGTCTTCCTCAGTAAGGGATTTGATTCTGGTAATACTGAAGCATGTCATATGTCTTGCTCCTGCAAAACAAACAAACACACGTCTCATTATAGGAAACGGTGAATCATGGAATACTTCTACCTTGCCAAAGCAGCAAACCTAGTCTCACTGGCTCACATCTCACCTGCTGCTAAGGAAACAGCTCTGGATGACTTTAATGATGAATGCTGCTGCCTCCTTCTCACTCATCTGTGGGTTAAACCGTCCCCTGAACACAAAGAAGATCAACATTTTTAATTATAAAGCAACACTTCTCTCATAAATCAATAACCAAATATGATGTTTGAATCCCCCACATCATTGTTCTGCTGCATACAATCTCTCATATCCCATAAAATCATAAATCTTAATAAAATAATACATCATATCATTAGGGTTAATAACACCCATTTGAAGACAAAACAGAGGATTAGTTACAATATATTTCAGTCATCCATGAAACTCACTGTAAACATTTAAATATCTCACGGCGACTTTACAACGCAAGAGCTTTAAACTTAATGTATTTAGAGAGTTATTTAGAGAGATAGTTAAAAAAACATTTAGAAGCATTTGAAAAGAAGTCTACTACGTAACCCCCCCCCTTCCCACACACACGGCTGCTTACTTGAGGAGTTTAATGGTTTGTCCTCTGAAGCAGGGGAGCCCGGTGTCCAACATGAGAGTGACAAGGGACACCACTGCATCCATGTAGGGTCTGAGACAACCAACACAGAAGACACTAAGCTCAACTTCATACTGCATGTATATAAATCGTCTAACCCAGAGCTGCATTATGCTGTACATTCATAAATGTATGTCGCTCACCGTACAGCCAGATATCCTCTGACACACATCTCCATGAACCACTTGAAGGGAGTGGCTTCCATCTTCCCACCCATGATCATTACCATCTCATCTGTCAACTTGATGTCAGGCTCCCAGCCCAGGTTACCGCCGGGAGAGCTCTCGAACATGAAGCCAAAGTCTGGGAAGGTCACAGTGAATATGTGTGTTTGGGTCCATGTAATAGCACAAAGGAGTGAATGAATGAATTCATTTGTGTCTCTGTAAACGTACATTTTAAGACACACTGTGGTGAACATACATTTCACATCTATGTCTACAAATGTGCATTTAAAATGCACATTTGACTGAGCAAATGCCATACGTCACTTTCTGAGACCCCTCTGTGACTCTAATGGCGCCGTAAGTGGAGTGACGTTTGTTTAAACAGTGCCCACCTGATGCATCCTATACAGTACACTAACAATAACACTGAGCACCATTAGTTCGATTCACATGCCAGTGTCCAAACCTATGTGGATGAGATGGCCCTTGCTGTCCAGCATGATGTTGCCGTTGTGTCTGTCTTTGATCTGCAGCAGGAACAGCAGCAGGCTGTATGCCGCCATGCTGCGGATGAAGTTATACCGTGCCTATAGAGAAAGACAGGACGTGTCCTGCAAATACATCTTCAGATACACCCGGGTGGGTTGGCTTTGTGTGGGCCTCACACACTACCTGACCAATCTTACAACTGTGTTGCCCATGATTCATTTAGACATTTGTTATGCTAACTTCATTTTATAGTGACAGTAAATTACTCAAAAATGTAATTGTTCAAAAACAATTTAAGTACATTGCAGGGTTCCCACTCTAAGTCAAATGCAACATTCCTGGACATGTCGCTGATTTGTTGCGACATCTCAAAATGTAATACCACGTCCAAATACATTTTGACTGATAGCAAATAACATTGAAACATGTTGCAAAAATGACATTCCATGATTTGACCCTGAATTTTTTTTCCCTGACTTTCAATGTCTGGAATATAATTGTAATTTCAATTAGTGAAGCGATATCACATATCACATCCCCAGCAGCTAATGGCAAATTTGAAGATGACATTGAAGCTTGGGTTAAACTAGGGACACCATCACGCACCTTCTGAAAGGCCAGGGTGGACTCATCTCCGTACTGGTTACGGAAATAGTCGTACATCCCAAAGTCTGTCTGACGGCCCAATTGGTCACGGGACTTGCAGTCGGGGATGCACTCGATCACGCCACACTGTTGAGGGCAAGAGCAGCTACCGTTAACAGGAGGGTTCAGATGAAGGCTCGGCTGTGAAGTGACATGACAATAGTGCAGTTACCCCCGGGGCTGTGGCCACCACTCTATAAGGGAAGACGAAGAGATCCAGGCCAACCAGCTGGAAGATGTTCTTAAAAAGGCCAATGATCTGCAGAGCCAGCATGTCCTAGAAGAGAGCAGATAGTGGGCTAGAAGGATACATTGTCCTACATTTAATAAGACATTGCACTTGATTTGTGTCTGGAATGCTGGGGACGAAACGTGGACGTGAGTTGGCATCTTTGAGCAAACAAAACCCAATTCGGCCAGTTGTTCAAATCAAATGGTTAAATACGTGCATTGTATAAAAAAGAAACAGTAACTAATGTACAATTGTTACTGGAATAACTGTACTGTACAGAACTTTAAGTCACATTATCTTCATTACAAATGCTAGTGAATCACTTGAAGATAGTACATATTATATTAGCATATCATCAACTTCCATCCAACAGACTATAATGTTTCCTTATCCGATACACACACGTACCTGCCGACAGTCATCTCCCACTTTAAAGATGGCCGCCTGCCAGCATACCCTGCGCAGGCCGTCATCACTCTCCTCTGCATCCTCTGCTGAGTCGGAGGGGCAGCGGAGTCCCTCTCTCTCCAGTTCACTCACTCCACAGCGCTTCACCTTGAACCTAGCCAGATACGGGGCCTTAGCCGCACTGAGAACAATGATGTCACCAGGAGAATGGTTAGTGTTGAAAAGCAAACGTAGATAACTAATTTCAGTTATGAGTGACTACTCTATGAACCGCATAGAAACCAAAACACAATTACACTCTACCACTCTACCATACCTTTGCATAGGTGTACCAGACTTGTAGTCAATGTCCAACACTATAGCTTCAGGGTTACTAGGTAGATAGCAGCCTAACGAAAACATGAAGATATAGATTTATAAGTTAACAATAAAAATCAACAGAGTGCAAATGCACTGAATTCACTATTACGTCCAATCATGGCTGTGAACCTAACCTACTAACTATTAGCATCAGACTACTACTAGCTACTAAAAGGAAGCTTTATTACCTGGCTGAACGTTTATGTCTGACAGTGCTTTAAGACAGGCCCTTTTTCTCTCATCCCCCTTAGGAACGGGCCTGAAAACAGAACAGGAACTGTGAGAATCTACAGGTCGCTGTAGATTTAAATGTATAATAGATGTATGGGATAATTGACCAATGAAGAAGGCTCCTCTTACTTGATGATGGCGGACACATTGGTGATCTTGTTGAAGAAGTCAAACTCTCTCTGGTAGAAGTCCTTGGCTGGACCAGACAAAGAGCAAGTGATTTCCTCCACCATCTGCTCTAGCAGGTCCCCAATGTCCGCTGTGAGGAAACATTCATTTGTAGAAAGAACATGTGTTCTTCTATCTTTGTCTTTTTGTGTAGAGCTGAGCAGGTAATCACAAACTAGAATGGCTGTTATGATCTCATTGTCTCATCTTGGTGTACCCTGTCTCTGATTTCTACAGTATAATGGCAACGGAAAATGAATTACTGGATTTCATTAGAACTGGTTCCGCCACCATTATCGTGGAGATCGTGGAGCCTCAAACATTTCCCAGAAGTTAGCTGCAAATACTAAAAGTACCCTATACATTAAATTGCAAAGATGTGCATTTATTGACTACTAATTACCAAAAAGTTATCTATCTGTAAATCGATTGAAATGTCCCACCAAATTGCCCACCAACTGTTTTGCCATAGGTTTTGCATCTCCATGAACCATGTGAACTTCCGTTGGCGTAAGCTTCTCTTTCCATGGCTCTGTGTACTGTAGAAGTACCTGATTCTTTTTTCAGCACACACAGAGAATGGTAAACTAGCGAAATGAAAGGAGCTATTTGGTGAAAAAGTGTATTATCTTACAGTTATCTTCCATAGCTAGAAGAAAAAAAAAAAGCAAGAAAACGGGGGGTTGGAAGACCTGGGGGTTAGAGGCACTCTTAAAAAAGTACACTTATTGCCTGGTTTGGAGTCCCGGTGGGTTAGTATCCCACCAAACGCAGGGGATGGGGTGTGGGGGGTATATTCAATAATGTTTTTTATTATTTTCATGGCTTTTACCTAGTTTTCCATTGTTTATTATTTCTTTTTGTTTAATTTCATTTGTTCCCTTCATCCTTTGTTCATATGTTTTTAATTGTAAAGCATGTTGAGTTACACATTGTGTATGAAAGGTGCTATACAAATAAAGTGTATTATTATTATAGCTGACTATACCTTTAACTGACCATATAATCCTCAGAGATTGACTGAAATACATTCCCTTTACATACCATATACAGTACATGTAGCATTGAAACCATGAGAAACAATTGCTGTCATGCTTCAGTGTGTGTGTGCGTGTGTGTGTCCGTGCTTGTGTGTGCGTGTGTGTGTGCATGTGCGTGTGTAAACAGAAAACAGGCGCGAGGGAGGCACAGTATCTCACGGTCTTTGTGGTGTCCCTCTTCGTCCAGGAAAACGTTGGTCTTCATGTTCCAGATAAACTGGTGCGCCAACAGCTGAGACTTCTGGGCCGCCCAGAGGATGTACTCCCTGACGTAGCCCATCTGCACTCAGCCACACAGGCAACACAGGTGAACAGCTTGCTTTGGCTCACACTGGCCTGAACGCGATGCAGCGACACTCACCTTGTCATAACGAAGGGCCTGCACGATTTGAGGAATGTAGAACAGGATTGCATCCTGCAAGGGAAGTTAGTTACGTGTTAGCGAAGCTTGTTAAAAAGGCGCACTCCTCGATTTGTGTCCAGTGGTGCATTTAATCTCTACCAATCCTATAGCCTGGCTGTATGTTTTTGTTTTGGACTGCACTGTTATAATTGTAGGCATGTTTTGTTTATGTCAATGTTGTGCTCGCTAATACGCCACTTGCTGCTCATGCATGAAAAATGCACGAGCAGCAGGCATAGGACTATGTTGCATGATTATTACGTCATGACAAACAATCCACTTATTTATGTACATAAGCACTAAGAGAATATTATGAAGCACCATATGAACCAAAAGTGGCACCTTAAAAAAAATGTGCGGAGCAGTAGAACCGATAATGAATTTATGAATGGGGTGTGTGTTGCAGCTGCAGTACCACCCGTCGCCACAAGTCACGGCTGCTTCAAGTCTAGAGTCAGACCCTGCCACCCTGGTATATCCCCAAGAGCAAGGCTGAGGACCACTGCACTAAACCAAACCACATGAACCACATCCATATGAGTGACAGGAGCAGGGGCGTGGCTTACTGGAGGAAAGGAGCGAAGCACCTTGACCCCGTACTGAGCGGTGAGGGGATGAGGAGGGTACATGCTGCTGAAGTAGGACAGGCCCGTGGGTGGGTCGGCCGGGGCCCAGCACAGGATGTGGCTCAGCTCGGGGGAGTCAGCGTCGATGGTGTGCCACGTCACCAGGAACTAGGGGGGCGGGGTCAGGGAACAGTCCGTGAACACAACACACCACACAAGAGTCGTTCAGAGACAGGTAGACACGCCTTTTCTCTTACAGTATATTCAGAGGCGACTTAAAAGGCAGAGTTGGTCGTTCTCCAAAAAGCTTGCTAACTGTGAGCTCAAATCAAAACAAACTACCTCAGAAGCCCCACACATTGAAACGCATTGCAAAGCCTAGGGCATTGTTGGTGTACGCCACTTTGTTTGTTTATTCATGGAGCCATGGCTGTGTGTAAGTGCCAGATGGATTTTTCAGCACACACAGAAAACGGTAAGCTAGCAAAACACAAGGAGATATTTGGTGAATTTGACCAAAAGTGTATTACCTCACAATTGGCTTCAATAGCGGACTATAAGTTTAAGTGTAATTTGTCTACTGCATACAAACTAGGGCCATGTAATGACACTGTACACACTCATGACAATTGCAAACTGGCTACTGTACCACCGAAAAAGTATATAAATGTGACTTATAGACGGAAGCGTCTTATATACGTTTTTCTTTTTCAAATTTGACTAATACTAGTAGGTTAGGTTAAGTTGTAGGTTCATTTGACATAACGTTTTACCTTCACCGCTTCTGGTACGTCGCTGACTGCTCCTGGGTCCAGTCGGACTAGCCTGGTTACCTCAGCAACGATGGCCTCGTTTTTAAATCTGGCTCCACAGACACAGAGAACACAGCAGTATAGTAACGGGACTCGTGATGTAAGAGATGGACTGTGCTGCATGTTTAAGCACACACACACACACACACACACACACGCCACAACACAACAGTTCAGAGAGACCCTTCCCATCTGGTACACCATATAGTGCGGTGTACTGCAATACATTCCATGTGATGCCAATGATGTGGCCATTCTAAATGGTTCCTAAATGTTAAAATCCCTTTAAAGGCTTTTATGTCATTTTATCCCCTTATTGTTTTTGTGGTCTTATTCCCGTGAGGGCAGAGGACAACGTGAACCTAGATCTGTAGGTGAATCAGAGAGACATCCCAGACAGCCAGCATTCAGACAAGGGAGAACCAGAATCACTCCAGCTTCAAACTAAAACACTGGCTTCCACCACCAATTTGTGGTTAGGTTGTCCTCAAGGAAGGAACACAGACCACTAGCCCTGCTACACAATACTATATAGATCTACAAACTATACAGCTCTGAAGCAGGACGTTATTGAGGGTGTGTATTGAGGGGTTTTCACAGGGGTGAGGGGGCTACGGGCCGAGGCAGAGAGAGAGAGGGCACATGGTGGGTTCGTCTCGCAGAGCCAGCCTTACCATACGTTGTCTGGGACACAGCGCGGGCTAACTGCGTCACTACCCGCCTACTTGACAAGTGAGGTATTTTGATTGAAATGCAAACAAAACTATGTAATTCAATGACCAAGTCGGATGTTAAACACTAAACACTGAACTAAACAGGACTGTAATCTGTACAATTAGTAGGCTATAGTTACTGATTAAAATAAATGTTTAATTTGGCATCATTGGTCCGTGACCTCCAGCACCCACTGGACCGGTTCGCAGCCAAGTGTGAAGCGGCTGGGATGAGGATTAGCACTGCGAAATCTGAGGCCATTGTTCTCAGCCGGAAGCCGATGGAGTGCCTACTCCAGGTAGGGAATTAGTCTTTACCCCAAGTGAAGGAGTTTAAGTACCTCGGGGTCTTGTTCGCGAGTGAGGGGAATGTGGAGCGAGAGATTGGCCGGAGAATCGGAGCAGCGGGAGCGGTATTGCAATCGCTTTACCGCACTGTTGTAACGAAAAGCTGAGCCGGAAGGCAAAGCTCTCGATCTACCGGGCAATTTTCGTTCCTACCCTCACCTATGGTCATGAAGGGTGG
>JAODLL010000004.1:141579-170829 GCA_026546735.1 Forbesichthys agassizii | reverse complement strand
GCACATGCTATATAACAGGACCTACTGTATAACAGCACATGCTATATAACAACATGACCTACTGTATAACAGCACATACTATATAACAACATGACCTACTGTATAACAGCACATGCTATATAACAACATGACCTACTGTATAACAGCACATGCTATATAACAACAGTAGGGAATAAAACCATAATAACCACATAACTATTATAATTCACTGGGTGCTCACCCTTAGTGCTGATGAGCAGGGCGGCCATCTTGAACATTGCCTGAGTAAAAGCTTCTGGGTTTTTCTTCTCCAAAGCGTCGGCCATCCGTTGGATCATCAGCTGGCTCAGGTCTGACTGGCTGTGGGTCGACTCTGAGAACTGGATCATACCAGCCACCTGGAAATGGAAGCGACCACACACACAATGATGCACTGTACAATAATACACATCTTTCTCATCAAAGATTTCATGTTTTGTTTTCTTTATTAGTGAAACGGTCGGTACTTAATTAAGTTTGTAAAGAATGTAAAAAAAAAATTGTAATTTAAAAAAAGCATAAAATAAAACTATTTAATAATATATATGAGGGTATAATATTAACATGGCATATGCAATATACATAAATACAGCTTTTCTACATGTCAAATCAAAATGGTGAATGTTCTCTGGTGTAACTAAAACTAGGTTTGGTGAAGATTACCATATATGTAAAACTAACAATAACTAATAATTAGCAGTATTTATGTATTCATTTATTATAATTTTTTTTTTTAAAATACATTAATACACATTATAAAGTGCCTCATGTACAGTAACATCATCGATACCACCGCAGTCATAATCATCACCCCCCATCTTCATCATCACCACCATCGCCAGTCAGACACACCTCTCCAGTGTAGCGGTTGCGCAGGTTGAGCGAAGCCATGAAGTTAGAGTAGTCCTTCTTCACACACGCTGGCCTCTCGGTCAGCTGAGTAGCCTGGTGGGGAACAAGCTCTAGTGACTCACCCGGTACGGAACAACGCCAGAGACATTACACAGAAGAGGCAGGCCACTTCTATGGGAGAAGTCCGTGAAGGCAAAGATGGTGGTTGGAAGACAAGAGCCAATCATCTGTTTAGTATATCATGCTGATTAAACCTATTAACCCAATAGTGTGTTTGGACTGATGCGAGCAGACATGCGTATGCGTAGGAGAAGTGTAACCTGGGGGAGAAAAAGGTTTATAACCCGTTTTTTAGGGCAAACATGCCAAATGGTCACAGATTTTTATTACATGTTTTTATTTGACTGCAGTTTTTATGTCCCGGTGGCCATAGAAAGTGCGGTTACAGTTCTCTCCCCATTCATTTAGATTGTCTTCCTAATAACTGCCCAGGGGGCGTTAGCAAGATGGCTGCCAGTCTCGTCTGTGAGGACTTTGGCCACACGCCCGCTAGCCAGCCATGGAAGACAGCCGAGTCTCCCTCTACATGGGCAAGTGTCGGCCTCGTGTGATTCACAATTCAGACCAACCTGAGGGAAGGCTGCCTACAGTGGGCCACAGGGCCGGAGGATGCCACCAACACAGCGAGTTAGCCAACAGGGGGCAAGCAGCCAACCAACCCCACAAGTCCATTGCAGGCAAGTAACCCCGGGTAACCAGCAACCAGGTAGGGGGTTCGTTGTGGTTTAACAACAGAGACAAAATGAGCAAATGAAAAAGACAGTGCAGGAGCAACAACAACATGACAAAATGAACAGCAAGCAAACAAGGACTAGTAAGCACGGACACGTGGATGTACAACACAGCAAGCGTCCGGGATACACCCAGCTGTTTGCATACAACATGAAACACATTGACATACAAGCACACAGAGAACACACCTGGCTTTGACAAACCAAGCAACTCAATTATATTGCTGGGGTTTTTTCTTTATGTTTGGAAGCCATCAATGTCAGACGATCATTAATAAGCACCAGATAGAATATCCCCGGGATCATTCGGGTGCTCAATGTCTGTTTCTATGATTTTTTTAAAATAATTTAATTTGTTTTATTTATTTAATTATAAATCAGAATAAAACATGAATATGCATGCAACATTATTACAAGAAGGGATAACAAACCAATTTTGTTTGTTTGACTGTTCAATTAGGAGTTTAGGACTGTTAATTGACCTTCCCCAAGCCCTGCCCCTTTCACTTGTCCTACCTAGATACTGTAACTAGGTAGGACAAAACGCCATAGAAAGCTATTACAGCAAAAGACAGTTGACGGAAGGTTCCATCAGATTCAAAAAAACTGTTATTGGAGGACCTGCAAAAAGGGGCGGGGCTTGGAAAAGGTCAATTTTGTGCAAAGAAGAGTTCTGTCATTTCACCCAGACCCGTCTCAGCAACCCAACCCAGAGCATGCGTTCTACCCGCGTGTATAAACCACCAACGCATGCGTTTCCCTTATGCACAACTCACGCCCAGCGTCGTGCTCTGCCGGTTGTAGCCAGCAAAGTGCAGTATGCTCTCTGTGGCCATGGCCAAGCCCGTGTGCTGGGAGAGACCCGACACCCACATTTGATGTTTATTCAGGTACTCCTGTACAACACACACACACACACACAAAGAAAGATTAATTATTTTGTTTAGTTATTTTATTTAACCAGGCAAACATTTTCTTATTTGCATCCTTGGTCTAGCAGGGGAGGTGTCTGCTTGGACGGAAAGTGGAAAGATTAATACAAACTAAAAGGGGGGCACAGATAAACAAACACACAATATTGAAGACCGGCACAATCAATGCTAGCACCGATTGACCAGGCTGGTGATGCGCATAATACATTAAAAAAACTACTTGCGTAGAATGTAAGAACAGATCTGTGATTCTGTACGACTACAGTGTGACGATAATTGTCTTGAACTCAATGTTTTAAAAACCAAGGACATGTTTCTTGATTTCAGGACCAAACGTGAACATGTAACCAGCGTTATACATGGTGAAGAGGTCCAGATTGTGGAGTTTTATATATACCTCGGGACTGTGTTGGACTCCATTGTTAAAAGAGTAACAAAGAGTTCACTTACTGAGGAAGCTGAACTCTTTTAATGTTAGTGTTAAGATCTTAAATAACTTTAATTGCTCTTTTATTGAAAGCATGTTAACCTTTTCTTGCATCTGTTGGTACAATGGGTTATCCATTAAGGACAAGAACAGTATGCGCAATCTTATCAGCGTTTGTTCAAAGATAAATTAAATTGAGAGACTTGAATTCACTCTGTGAAAATAAGATAAAAAAGAAGGCAAAAACGATCTTAAGCCAACTACATCATGTTCTGTATCCAGCTTTCGTGTTGACGCATTCAGGTCGCCGTTATCTGGCAGCCTTTTTGGTATCAACAGTTTTCAACATCTACATCTAAAATATTAAAAGCAAACAAGTAAAACGTTGTAAAACATTAAAAAAAAAACATTTAAAGAAAAGACAGACAAGACAAATAAATCTATATCTTGATCTAGAGATCGATATATTGATAGATTTATAGATATAGATCGAGATATATATATATATATATATATATATATATATTTGATGATAGATATATGTAGAGAGAGAGATATCGATATTAGTGTTACTGCACAATCTGACCTGTAGGTGGGACTTTGTGACGGACGGGGCCCATTTCATTGCCTCTTTCAGGATCTCACCACAGCGAGCAGCAAAGTCTTTAACAATGCTCTAACGAGAGGAGGGGGGGTAAAATGTTAGAATTGTAGAAATTCTAATAATATAGTTCTTTGGAATGATAATGTCGCACATCATTTATATGTATAAATAACCATTCCTGCACATCCACAGAACAAGCAGCATTTGTGTAAGGTCAATACTCTGTCTCCCTCTAGTGGTCACGGATACAAACTCACCTCCCTGGCTTCATGCGTGTCAGGGACAGTGATTCTGTAGGGGGTATCTGGGATGTCATAGTAAGGTTGGTCCTTGTGGATGTCCTGATCAAATGGGGGCGGAAAGCAAACATTTATCCACAGAAATGGACCAGGCAGGTATTATAAGCAAGAAAACTGCCTTATCCAATTTGTTGCATGTTTGCAGGCAGCTGTAGGGTAATGTATAGGTACACATCTATATTATCAGTCTTTTCACAGACTCCTCAGCTACTTACTGCACTCAAAGACAATGAGAGTGTTTGTAGAATATCCAACATGGTCTTCAACACTCGACCACTCCATAGCAGGTGGGGGAAACTGATGAGAAGTATCAACACGGGACAGAAAAACAAAAACTGCAAATTAAAGCTGAAATAAACACTAAATATACAACAATCAAGCCCTATTTTAACGATCTAAGTGCACGGTCTTAAGCGCAGGGTGCAAACTGCATTTTGCAGGGCTGTTCTGACTCGTCATTATTCAGGGTTGTGTTTTGGGTATAACATCTGATGAACCAACCAGGCTCATCTCCCATTTCCATCTAGGCAACAGTGAGATCCCTAAAATATGTTGATGTAGGCTACACACTAATAATATTTCACATAGTAATCTTTTCATTTTAAATCCTTTGCACATATGTGCACGTGCCTGTATGCGTAAGTCAAGCGGTGTATGTGCATTGTGCAATACGACTATAGCCTTTAAATCAGCACTTACGTCTCAGCCAAACCAGATAGGTATTTGTCTGCCACTCTTCGGATCCTTTTGTGGGTGTGGTTAAAGTTGACCAATAAGAACTGGGCATGCCGTTCCAGTTCCTCCTCGTGCTCTTTGGTCTTTGGCTAAAAACCCCATTGGAGACACATGTGGATATTCATCTACTGTGTGATGTATTAAATGAATAATGATAGAAGCAGGTGCTTTTGGCTGGCCCAAATAAAGAGGAGAGATCTCACTGAATCATAAACAAGGAGCCTGGAAAGACACTCACCTTCTCAGCCATCATTTGGAGGAAGACCTCAAAGACTTTATCCCCAACGCAAATAACGCACTGCATCATACCTGAACAGAGATCATACACGGATAATACACCTTGAGCATGAGGTCTATCGGGTACCCTCTATATTAGTAATACTGAGTCACAGTCGCTTTGCATAAAAGCACTTGCTAAATGACCAAACTGTAAGAACAGGCAATACTACTGAACAAGCATTATAGTAAGCCTGGTGTGAAAACATGAAGTTACTAACCAGATTTGTCTTTCTGGATTGCTTTGTCTTCAAAGTATCGAAACATAACCTGGAACCTGTCGGCATCATTAGACCGTAGCATCCTACAAGACACCAGGAAAAATATGATTTTGTAAACTGATATCCTAAATACTTGAACAAAGAGTGTATACAACTGAAGAGAGCAGTTTTTAAGTCAGTTCTAAAAATAATGAATTAGCAATCAGTGAAATAAGCAGGGTGGAAAAAGAAAACAATGGTCTGGTTGCCGGCCCCACCCAACCTGAGCACTTCATTCTACCACCTCGGCTGGCACCGCCATTGCTACGAGGTCTCAAGACTCGCTTACCGCCATCGCTATATTTAAGGCATTAGAAACTTATTCATGATGACAAGACGCTGCCATACTAATAATATATTAATTTCTTACAATTGCTTGTGTATGACCTGACCAACTATTAACAAATGTACTACACGTCACTTTGGATACTGCCATAAAGGAAAACCAGGCCGTACCCAATCTATCTTAACATCACATACATTCATGTGGCATAATTCTCAGAAACACACTATGCGTGTCTGACATGTCTATGTTGTAAACTCTCTTCGTTCTACTTCAGAAGACTATCGTGCGTACCTCATGTATTCCAATCTGTAGACCGAGAGCAGATATGTAGACATGGCAAAGTCCAGCTTGCTGATGAGAGCAGAGCCTTCGGGGGATGGGTCAAGGAGGTTGACGATAGTGGAGCGCAATTCACTCAACTCCGCCTGGACAGAAACAGAAAATCTACAGGTTAGTGGTTGAACAACTTATTTTACTAGTTCTACTGAGGGTTTTGGGCAGTGTTTGTTGGTTCGTCCAGCGTTAGAGTGGGGAAAAGACAACTGCCTTCTCAGGTAAGCAGTCCACATTGCTAACCAAGAGAGCCAATGTGCCTTCTAACTAAGGGTGCACAATATATCAACTCAGTATCGTTATCGCAATATCACGTTGCGCTATATCATATTGAAAAGGTTGCAGAAAGTGCAATAATGTGTTTATTTAGTGGAGAGATGCGTCCGTTGGCTGTGTGGCTTAGTTATGGTTTATTTAGACAGGAAAGTAAGATCTGTGGCTGAGGAAACTAATAACATAATAGAGGTCGAAGAGGAAACATTATAGTGGCCAAAAAGAATGCCTCCTCGGTAGCTTGGAATTTCTGTTGCACCAGTCCAATGTGACAGTTAAACCATTTGCTGTTTTGACATGTTATAAATATATAAAAAATATAAAAATGCCGATATTGCAATTTTCATTATCAATATCGCAACATAAAATTTTATCAATATTGTGCACCCCTACTTCTAACAGAGGTGTCACTAGAGCATTCTGCTGGCGTGTATGCCTGGTACCTGTGTGACCGTGTCATTTTTCAGGGCCGAGTTGTACTGCAGTTCTGAGCGTAAGGGTTCCCCACTGGGGAAAGTGAGGAGAGGAGACTTTGTGGCAATCTCACACACTCCTTCATACCATTCCTCTGGCCACAGCCCTAAGAAACACAGCAGGACATGTATTTCTATAAATAAATATGGAACATCACATTGATGATGAAGTTGTCTTTTGGAAAGTTACTCCAACAAGGGCCTTGGATACTGCATTTATTTGAATGCGCTGTGGTTTTGTTTACCTGATCCCTCCACGGCAAAGCCCATTACAACGGAGTACAACCAGAAGTCCCGGAAAAGCTTCTGTAGGCGGGGCTTGGCCTCTTTGATTGGTGGAAGCCTCTTTGTCAACTGGAACATTAGCAAAAGGTTAGGAATGAGGTAGATAAGGTAGATTTGATCCATTTTATTCCATTTGCTGTGGTTCTATACATAAGATAAAGTATAATAATGCCACGACAAACCAATTGTATGAACTGAATGTTTAAAACCAAATATATAATGTTCACATGCTCAAATTTCTCTCAGCCAATGATTACAAGTAATTTAAAATGAAAGGTGAATTGTGAAGAGTTAAAGATTTCAGACAGGCAGAGCACTGCGTTCCTGTTGTTTGAACTGGTCTATTTGTCCAGGAGAAACCCACATCAAAGTTCAGTTGTGATCCCCTCTTTGCTTAAGTCCCACATACAGAAGTGACAGAGTACTCTCTTCTACTACAGCAACCACAGGTCAGTTATTTCAACCATAGACAAGATAATCATTTGTTTAAAAGTCAACACTAATGTTTTAAAAGGTGTTAAAAGGTATTATAATTAATCAAATTCAAATCAGATATGATGATGTGAATCTAAACATTTAAAAAGGCATAGCCAGCTATTGCAAGCTAACTGAAAGCTAATATAGATTTAGACAAATTCACCAGATATTTACCGTTCTGTGTGTGCTGAAAAAAATAATCCAGTACTAATAATCGGTAATATGGTAATAATCCGGTACTACACAGCCCTGACTCCGTAAATATGAACACAAACAAAGTAGCGAACACCGCTCACAACAATGCCCTTGGATTCGCAATGCGTGTTAATGTGTGTGTGTGTGTGTGGGGGGGGCTTCTGAGGCAGTGTGTTTTGATTTGAGCTCCAAGTTTGCAAGGGTTTTCAAGAACAATTAACTCGTGCCGCCTTCAATTTATCCCATGTTGCCCTTTCCCTTCTCGCTCTGCTACGGTACAATGGCGTAGCGTGATGACACCGGGCCCTGGTGCAAGGTTTGCTTAGGGGTCCTTCCCTCACCTCAAATCGGCAAACTTAAACTTAAGACACATATGAACTAACATTAGTCTATGTCATCTCTCATGCACATTCACTTACCCTGGCTCCAGACGAGCAATAATATTTTCTACAGGCTATTAAAAAATATCAGTGCCAAACTAATAAGATAATAATAAGTCATTACCGCAAATTAACTGATAGAAATCTAGGCAATTTGATGTTTCCAGAGAAATGTAGATCCTATAATTTTATTTAGTGAACCACTGAGATCAGGCACCAAAATAGTGTAGCATTATGAAATATCACTATATACCGTATAAGCATGTGAAGCTAATATCGCTAAATATGTATAGTTTTATGATTTAATATAAACACAAACAAACAAACAAAAAAAAAAGATTATAACCATAAGTAAAGATTATATGATGGAGGCCCGATTCGGGCCCCAAAACCATCACGGGCCCCGGTGCAACCGCAGCCCCTGCACCATCTCCATGCTCTGCTCTGTCTGTGTCATGTCCATCCCCAGACTTCCTTGCTTCACCTTCACCATGTGGGCGGTGTTCTCTGTGGTCTGCTGCATCCTGGCCAGCCCCACGCTGGCCGGCATTAAAGACCTCGGCTCGCACTTCAGCGAATCGACTTCTAAGCCAGACGCTAGGGGCCTTGGCAAGGGTGGGGAAACAGACATGGAGGTCATCCCCCTGGAGTTCCACAAAGAGAACACGGTCACCAACGACCTTCCTTTTGACGGCTTCGAGGACGACGACTACATCGATTTTGATAAGCTCCTAGCTGAGGGCGATGACTACACGTAAGTAAGCCCCCTAGCTAAACCTAGCGCAGCGCAGGTACAGTATGGCCTGCGGATGACGCACTTGTGATTGCCATTTCAGTCACGGCGATGAAATAGACGAGATTACCACGCCGGTGCCGGACTTGGACATCTTCGCCGAGCCCTCCGACCCAAAGATCAGACGTGCCAGGCTGATACGCCTGTTCAGCGGTCGGACGCGACTTCAACGTATCAACGTCATCAACGCCCAGTTTGGTTTCAACTTGTACCGGAGCATTCGCAATGACGTCAACCAGACCGACAACATTCTGCTGGCGCCTGTCGGCATCTCCATTGCCATGGCGATGATGTCACTAGGGGCCGGGCCCAGCACACACGAGCAGCTCTACAACGCCACGGGATTTGCGGATTTCGTGAATGCTAGCCATCGCTACGACAACACCACCGTCCATAAACTCTTGAGGAAGTTGACACACCGGCTCTTCCGGAGGAACTTCGGATACACGCTGCGCTCGGTGAATGACCTCTACGTGAAGAAGGAGGTGTCGGTGAAAGACGCTTTCCGCTCAGAAACAAAAGCCTATTATTTCGCAGAGCCACAGTCGGTGGATTTCCAGGATCCAGCCTTTCTGGCCAAGGCCAATCGACGCATCCAAAAGCTGACCAAAGGCCTGATCAGGGACCCACTAAAGAGCGTGGACCCAAATATGTTGCTGATGCTGCTGAACTACCTCTACTTCAAAGGTGAGGCCTTAGTCACAAAAGGTACATGGGTCTGACAGTGTGTAGCTCTACAGTCTTTAATCAGTTATCCTTTTAACAGGTACATGGGAGCAGAAATTCCTCAAAGAAATGACATACTACCGAACCTTCCGTGTTGATGAGAAGACAAATATACGCGTGCCAATGATGACTAAAAAGGGAAATTATTTGGTTGCAGCCGACCATGATCTGGATTGTGACATTTTACGGGTAAGTGGTTTGGGATGATTGGCGGATGAAAAATATTGCGTATCATTTGTAAGCATGGCAACAAGCAGGTCTATTTTACACCAAGCAACCAACTTTGCTTTTAGCTCCCGTACACAGGAAACATCAGCATGCTCATTGCCCTGCCAAGGAAGATCTCTGGCATGAGGAAGTTGGAGAAAGAGATCTCCCCCACTGTGGTCAACAAGTGGCTCAACAACATGACTAACAGGTCAGAATACAGACACGGAACCAATCCAAACCCCACCCTGTTGAGTGTAGAAAAAGGTAGAGAAGGTAGAGAAAGACCTCGTAAAGAATAAAATAATATTTTCGCACCACGAGGGATAAAATCCATAGAACTTGAATGACACCAGGCTAAACTTTGTTTGTTTTCTTTTCCCTAGGACTCGGGAGGTGGTAATCCCCAGGTTTAAACTAGAGCAGAACTACAACCTGATTGATAATCTGAAGGAGATGGGCCTGACTGATTTGTTCCAGGGGAGTGGAGACTTCACTGGAATGACATCAGAAAGGATTGCCATCACCTGGGTAAGTGGGCAAAAGTTCCAAAACAACACGTTGTTTACTTTGCGTCGGTACAGCGCAAGGTAAACCACCTCAGCACCGTCTCATCACGTGTGTGTGTGTGTGTGGTCTCACTCCAGCTGAAGCACCAGAGCACCATCACAGTGAACGAGGAGGGGACAGAAGCGGCCGCTTTCACTCAAGTGGGCTTCATGCCGCTCTCGTCTCAGATCCACTTTGTTGCCGACCATCCCTTCCTGTTCCTCCTGTACGAGCACCGCACAGACTGCCTCGTTTTCATGGGACGGGTGGCCGATCCTTCACAAAACTAAAGCCTGTATGTCTCTGAAGTCTGTGCAGGTCATAAATGTTGACGTCAACCATTGTGCATGTCAGTCTGTACATTTAGTCTTGCACCGAACAAGCCTTTGTTGTGAATATCTGTTGGTTGATAATGACCCAGCGAATGTTTAATATTTGCTGTCTGTTAATGTTTCATCTATTGAGGGAAGATGGCATTAACAAGAGGCGGTGGGGGAAGGGGGGGAGGGGGTAAATGCATCAGGTCAGTAACAGGACATGGATTATGTCACTGTGCTACAGATGTGTATAAATACATAGACATTCGGAATAGAAACTAAGAACTCAAATGTGCAGTCCTTGAAAGACAAACAATACTTCTTAATGTAGTGGTACGTGATGGGATTCAGCCACAGTTGACAGTGTGCTACAGTACACTGGGTTATGCTAACAATGCTAACAATATGTTTGCCATGTCAAGTAAGAAGAAGCTCTGCTTTAGCAGAAACAATTCATATTTTGTACAGATGCATTTACATGTGTATTTCAACACTAAATCTACTATGAGTTGCTTGAGAAAGAGGTGGGGGGGGGAGGGCGGGTGTATATATAGCACACATACTCACCACAGCAATCACTGGAATTAGCACACCCAGGTTGCCAGCGCTACTTGATGCCTATGTGTTAATAAAGACAGGTGATTCATTTAGCAGGGTGATTACATGTTGATGGTTATTTCCACTAGCGCACGTGTCTGCTCACAGACCTTAAGCGCAGGCCCTTTGTCTGAGGCCCTCTCGCTTGCTCGCTTTCCTTCCAGGCCCAGCTGAACAAACAGTTCTAGCAGGTTGACCATCAGCTCATCCACCAGTGGCTCCCCCTGCAGGTTGGCTGCGATATTGGCTAGTGCATTTATCACGGCCAGGGAGCAGTGCCTAAGAGAAAAATAAAATAAATCAAATTCACGTCAAGAAATAAACTGTGGGTTCACTCTACAAATTGGCCCGATTGATCATGTTATATAGGGAGTACCAATAGAATCATCATTAGCAAGTTAGTGGACCATCTTCGACTTATCGAAACAACAACAACTATGTGGTAATTCTTTGACGTTGACCAACTGAACTACCGCCCTGGATGCTGATTGGCTGGTGGCTCTGTGATTTGGGTCTCAAACTGTTTTGAACTCGATGTGACTAATGGGCAAAGCAGAGCAGGGTCACAGAGGTGGAGATTGCAATTTCAGGGTTGATTTGCCAAGCTAGTGACTTGTATCTTTGCAAAACAAGCATTATATCCTGAATAGTTTTTAATGACACCAATAATAAGGTAATGCTTCATTTCGAATGCCATCGGCTACATCATCTAACGGCAATGAATCCCCTTGGGGCAAGGTGCGAGGTGTTTTTGATATTTCCAGAGTTCCGGTGTAGCCAGGATATCCTGGCCAAGACTTCCTCTTCCATCCGCTGGTCACTGTTTAGAGAGAGATTTCCTGGATTTTTTGGAGAGGCGAGAATGGGGTTAAGAGTTTGGCTCATCTTTATATACTCACACATGAATCCTAGTAAAAAGATAAAACGATGTCAGACCATAGCAGTTTTGTTTTTGCTAAATTGTTTTTGTGAAATTGCATTTTGGCATATGTTGTTCCACCTCTTATTCTCTCTTCCACACAAACACGATTGGTCGACATTACTCGGATTACAGACGTACGAAACCATGTACCAATATCTTGTGTCGCTGCGTAGAAATCCTGCATTTATATTCACAAGCAGAAATCTTATAGATTTATAGAGATTAGGTATTAATCAGACAGTTTCTGTACCTGTAGCCCTGGTCTCTGTAGTCCTTGGTAGCGGAGTAGACCACTGAGCTGGCCTTCACACTGATCTGCTGGAAGAGGTTCCAAACCTCCTGGTAGATGTATTGCTAGAGGGGAGCCAAGAAATAAGATTGGACAGTTGCATGTGTGTGTGAGTGCGTGCATGTGATATACAATTAAGCTTTCACACTGCATATTCTTAGTTCTGAGCCAAGAGCGGAACCAGGGCAAACTTAGAACCCCTTTTCACACGCACATTAATAAACCTTAGTTAACCTAAACCATTTCTACTAGTCCTGGATTAAATGTCAGTTGGAACGTGCCAGTTTCCAACAGACAAAAACCTGACTTTATCCCCGTTTCTCACTGGAACCTTTTAGCCGCGAGCTTAGTCATTTTTCAGGGCGTGACCTTGCCAGCTAGCCCAGGGCTAGCTGGCCTTGCTCCGAAGCTCAGGATGAAGAAGTCAAGTGTTAGTGTGTCAGGCTCACATTTCCTGTGATGACCATGCAGCCCAGCTGGTCTATTATGAGCACGTCCATCTGAGAGGGAGGCTGGCAGAACTTCTGCTGGAGGATCTGCAGGATTGGCTCCATCACTTTGGGAGTGTCTCGCAGAGCCACCGCTATGTGGCCCAGTGCTCTGATGGTGTGGTCTGGGATCAAATGGGCCTCCCTGCAACAGAGACAGGAAGGTTGAGGACATATAATATAAATAAATGACATACACCGATCAGCCATGTTTATAACTGACTCGGAGGCAGATACATGTTTGAAATTATTTGCTTGGTGTTTTGCTTTTTTTCCCCCTTTCTTCTGAATTGTAATTTATTTTTTACATTTGTAATTTTCTATTCTTATTTTACTGTAAATTCTGTTTAAATGTATGAAACAGTGTTGATTGTGCTGGATGCGTTTGTAAAAGAGATTTGTAATCTCAATAAAACTTATCTTGTTAAATACAGGTTGTAATAATAATAAACATGTTGTGGCTGATCTGTGCATGTTTGACTTACTCTTGTAGTCGTCGTGGTAGTCATTGAAAACAATGGAGACTACAAAATACGTTTTAAATCACATTACTGATTGTTCAACATTAATTATTTCATAACAGGCCACTGATATACAGCGACCATCAGCCAGAACATTAAAATTGGTAACTGGTTTATAATAGAATACAAATCCACATCCCAATAGAATAGAATCCCCCTAGATTGGCTTTAATGCAAAGCCTTTAGCTCACTTGTCGCTCTCCTGGGAGATGTACAGACGGTTGGACAGGCTGGCCAAGAAGGCCTCGACGATCACAGAGTCCATGGTTAAACCAGCGTTCAGACATCTGAAGAACAGCAAAGTTAGAGAGAACCAGGGAATGTATTATTATATTGTCCTGATAAAACGTGTGTGTGTGTGTGTGTTTGTGCGATCGTGCACTTGGATGTTTTCACGCTTTTACGTTTGTTTGTGTGTTTGTGCTGCTTGTGTGTTGTGTACGTGTCTGTCCGTCCGTCCAACCTGCAGATGTTGTCGATGGAGATGTCCCGTAGCTGCTCATACATGGACGGCTGGTCCTTCCTGTGGGACAGGATGTTGAACGTGGACTGGGAATGCTCATTGGTCACGTTGATCCGGATTTCCCCCGCACCTGAAGAAACAAGAGAGACCACGTATGGCTATGCACAGTATAGCGCTTTGACCCTTTGAACCCTAAGCGTCTTTTTTAATTCTTTGATATTATGGCTTCTAAAAGCATTTCTGTGATAGGTATAATCAAGTGTTTTATGTCTCTGAAATCAGCACCCTCTCAGCTACAATTAGGATGACATAAAAAATGTTTTTAAAATGCTAATAAATGCAAAGCGCCACATTTTTTAAATATTATTATTATGTAGAGCAGTGGTCCCCAATCCTGGTCCTAGAGGGCCGCTGCCCTGCATGTTTTAGATGTCTCCCTGCTCCAACACACCTGATTCACATAAATGGGTCGTTATAAAGAGCTATTCATTTGAATCTGAAGATATGATACGAAATATAGGTATTCGTTTTATTAAAATTGACATTAAGAATAACGTCAATCTTTAGTATAAACATTACACTGATGAGGATCTTATACAGAAGAGAATTATGTAGAATGTAAGGCGGTTTTTAAAACGTATATATACACCGGAACAGGAATCTAATCTTCATAACCCAAAGAGCTAGTCTGGTACCAAGAAGCTAAATTGGCAGATTCCGTGCATGGCACCAGAGTCAAATCAATGGCCTTAACTGCATTTCCAACTGTCTGCTTTTCCCTAGCCAGTGAAGTCTCAATAGTGCATGGGCCAGACAATGACATGCATCCACTGATGTTGATCTGAGAGATGGAGAGAACACGCCTATCCCATTTCATCTTAAATGGTCTTTACGGTATATATTTTTCAATATTGTTTCTAATTGCTTAGATATTCAGGGAGGGGGGAAGGGGGGGGATGTCCATATTAGAATATTATTACCACCACTGTATTTGTGATAGACAAATCGCACGTAGGGTAGCGTACAATCTCAGAACTTTTCGGCTACATCGTTTGACAGCGATTAAAGGTATAGTCAGTCAGCTATTGCAAGCTTAATGTAAGATAATACACTTTTTGTGAAATTCAAGTAAAATCTCCTTGCATTTTGCTATTTGACTGTTCTCTGTGCGTGTTGAAAGAATAATCTGATACTTCTACACAGGCCCGACTTCGTAAATAGGAACATTAACAAAGTGGCGAACACCGCTCGTATCGACAAAGCCACAGCTACACTTTTATTCACAAGGCATTTCGACGCGTGGGGCCGTCGTGTAGGATTGTGGAGCGATGCTGTTTTGATTTGAGCTCCGTTATCAAGAAATATGACCAGCCTTTAAGAATCTGGGTTTATAAAGGTTTATAATGACCTAGGTCACAGACCAATTCCAACCGGTTATGTTACAATATCCTGGTTTATTATGTCCTGATAATGTGTGTCCATGCGTCAAGGATTCCAGGACGTCTATGTGATCAGTACTTTTATGGCGTGATATAAATGTAAAATGTGATGCAAGTATTGAAAAGCATAGCTCAGAATGAAACTTGATGGCATTTCGCCTATTTTTCTCTCCACAAATATGATTGGTCAATAAAACTCTACTACAAATATACTATAAAACGGAATGCATCCAGTACCCATATCTTAGGCCCCTACCTACAGATTATGTAAATAGTATATGCAGAAATCTGTTTATTGTCCCAGCTGGGAACAGTACAGTTCTACTTAGCTCTAGGAGATTCATGGTTCCACACACACACAATGAAATGTCAAATTCCCTGACTTTTCCTTGACTTTCCCTGAAACTAAAAACTAAAAATCTGAATTTACATGACTTATGTTAAAACAGGCAATAATGATTGATGACACGATTGATAAACATACTGAAAATGTATGTGATTATATTTCCATTACTTTCCATGTCTGGAAAAATACATTTAAGTTTAAATTCGATGATATTACATAAATTCCATGACCTGGTGGAACCCTGGAGATTATGTAGCGTATGAACAGAAACATTTTAATGTGGATTCGCATTAGGCCCCTTACCCGTGCAATACTGGCTATGGTACTTGTAGAGCTTTACAAGGACAGGCGAAGGAACGACCAGGAAATCTCTGAGAGAGGTCGTAGTCGAGTGGGCCACCACCGGAAACCTCTCACACAGCCGACCAAGACCCTGAGAGAAGGCAGGAGAGTAAACATGCATCCAAATAAAACACACGATATCTTTTTTTGTATCATTCGTGACAGAAACCTTTCATTACTGTACCTGTAGGCAACAGATGAGCAGAGGCATGTGGGCAATGATGATCTTGCTAGATGTTTTAGACTGGAGCTTCTCAGACAGCTTGGTACATAAATTCTCAGCTCCTATAAAAAAATAAAAATAAATCTAAGACGTCAAACCTTCAGAGGTGGAAATCTTCAACTGGCAATCAAAGCGCGAAGGGAAACGAAATGTTCTGTATTGAAGGTCTTCTATACAATATTTTAAACATGAATATAGCTAGCTAACTATTTTCCTATATAGTGTGTATAATATGTAGTGGAGCAATGGCGTCCTGAGCAGAGAATTAAATCTTTCTTTACATTCTCAGGCTGGCCCTATGTGCACATTAATGTGCGTGCATGTGGGTGTGCTTGTGTGTGGCCCTCAGCATTTGTTTTGGTTTGAAATTAGTTTTTTTAAATCGATTCTCAGCCCTAATATTTGTATATTCTTAGTTTTAATAGCGTGGATTGAGCAGGATAAGCCCTATTTGACGTGATCTTGAGCATCCTCCCTTTACTTTAATCCTCCTTGATAATAAATGGAGTGTTACGCCACCGGCTAGCTAGCGGCCATGATGGATTTACCCTGCTCGTCTTTGACAGCCCACACCATGAGGTCCACACAGGCAGCGTTGGCCTGGCATCGGAGCTTGAGGGGGCTGGGCTCCCCAACCGCCCCGTCCGCATCGTGGAGGACCCGCTGCAGCTCCGACTGGCTGCTGCTGAACTGCTCTAGAACGTAGTCGTGGACCTCACGCACAAACGCTGGCTGCAGGGCTGGGGAACGCACGCACAAAGAGAGAGCAATGTAATGCATTTCTATGGGAGCAAAACAATTGACTGGTCTAATAGGACTACACACCTATGTTAGGACTACACACCTATGTTAGGACTACTATCTTATAATAGGATTACCAACTTATAATAGGAACTAAGCTATGTTAGGACTACTAATTTATAATAGGAATTAAGATATGTTAGGTCTACTAACCTAGGTTTGGACTACTAACCTATGTTAGGACTACTAACCTATGTTAGGACTACTAACCTAGGTTAGCCTTACATCACCAACAGCACTTTTCTGAGGAGGCTGACAGCTAAATCTACATGACCTTAATAAATGTATATTTACCCCAAAACAGGTCGCTGCAGAAATACAGTTGTGGCCTCATATTGATTGTAGGTACTTGGGAATTATTGTAAAATACTCAAACCCCCGTCAAAAAAAATGATGGGCAATGTTTTGGTGAAATTCCTGGACCTCCCCATTTACTTGTATGGAAGGCTGGGTCGTTCTAGTCTACATAAAGGGTGAAAAGCACCCCACCCCCACCTCAATTCCAAATCTCGAACGCGGAGGTTCCGTACGCTGCATTCTCTGATAGTGCCTCCCAATTCACAGTCAGGGAATGAGTGAACTATCCCCTTTCTAAGCCTTTCCCCTATGAAACCACGTAAGGGATTACTTTCTTATGCAGAAAATGAGGTGTGATGTCAATATAACCCTAAGAGAGTTTCCCATTCTGTTCAAAACACAAATAACAGCTTATAGCTGATACAGCATGTTCATTTCAACATACAGTAATTAATAACTGTGTCGTCTTTGTATGCTATGGGCTTATTTCCAATATTTATCCAGAACCAGAAGAATAAACTCCATTGTAAATCTGCTGTGAAAACTCCGGGATAGCTTGACATGATGATTTGACCAATGACCGCTAAAACACCATTCATTGCCGAAATAACAGGTTACAATATACTGTGCATGCACAACAGTAGCAGCTATTGTGGGCAGTGTGCAAATAAACTACAAATAATGCGTTACCTTTCATGTGGTAGAGGGTATCCCTCAGCATTTTGAACACACAGACATAAAGAGGGTCACTGAAGGTTTTGTAATGGAGTTTGAGCCCAGGATTAGTCTGAATGGAAAAACAGAAATAAAATGAGGAAAAGAAACATGTCACAATTTGGCATACAGTGCTTCAATAACATTGTACCTTATATTGTACAGAGTGTCATTCAACTCGTTTACTCAAAGCACAAAATACACCACCTCTGTGACCTCCAACATGGTGGTGTCCAGCGTCTTTAAAAACGAGTCGGCAACAAACGTCTTCACCTGTGCAAAGACAAAACACACACACGATAAATAGTGGGCAATGGCAATAATGTGTTGCCCGCGGCAACAGTAGTCGTGGAGTAACGCAAGGCCGGCTGTGACTCTACCATTCTGAGGAGATGTCTGAGCAATTCAACCGGCAGCTCAATCTCCCCTTCCTCGGCCCACATGTACAAGGGAGACACGGAGAAGCTGGAGCTGATTGTGGTGAAGTAGAAGTTGGGGTCAACCGTGCTGCTGTCTGGGACATATGCACCTAAAGAACGAGCACAGGGCAACAACTGTAGCAACATCCTATAGATCCTATTTGACGTGCAAGTGGTCGTCTGTTTGATTAACTTCAAAATGTACTGTAGTGGAGTGCATTTACAGTACAATAGAGTACTATGCACTTAATTATTCAGGCCATTAGGAAATGTTATGATTGAATGATACTTTGACATGGTAGTAGTCACGGTGACAAGATACTGTATCTATTCTAATATAATATTGGTTGCTTACAACTGCTGGACATGACCTGTGCAACTGTTGACAAATGTACTACATGTAAGTTGCATTGGATGAAAGCATCTGCCAAATGCCGTAAACGTAAAAGACTGTAGCAACATCCTAGAGATTGTATTAGATGTGCAAGTGGTTGGTGAATGGATGATGAGTGTAACATGAGTGGTGGTATTACTTTATTTTTTATATATTGTATTGTTTTTACTCATTTTGTATTGTTTTTAATGACGTAGTGTGAAGCACTTTGTGTTAGATGAATTTGTATGAAAAGTGATATATAAATAAAAGATTGATTGGTTGATTAACTGCAAACTATAGTGGTCATACAGTATGTTTGTGAATATGTGATACACCAAAACACACCAAGAAGTGAATATAGATTTGCACACAAACAAGCATCAAAGTTTCAACTAATTTTCAACATCAATAAAACAATGGTTGGAAAACACAGTAAATACAATGGAACTGAGACCGTAGTAGAAATAAATGTGTTTCTTATTTTTACCCTCAAAGTAGTGTGGAGCAGGTGTTGTGGGAGAGCAAGGTGAGCGGCCTCTTGCTTCTGGGCTGACCTGTAATTGGAAGACTTCTTTCAGCTCTTTAGATGCCATTGCGGTTAAACGGTGTAGTCAGCTATTGCAAGCTAATTGTAAGCTAATACACATTTAGTCAAATCCACCAAAAATCTCCTCACATTTTGCTAGCTTACCGTTCTCTGTGCGTGTCGACACACGTGTCAACAGCCCTGGCATCGGAAATAGGAACATAAAAGGTGGCTAACACCACTCACAACAACAAAGCCGCAGCACTACACTTTACAGTGCCCTTCGATGTGTGGGGCAATGCCGCGGAGGAATAGTGTTTTGTTTTGAGCAGTAACCTTTGCTGAATGACACAAGCCAACATGCAATGTCAATATAACTTACGTTAGGGCCTGACACCAATACTGTATAGCGATGGTTTACATTAGGGCCACACACCAATACTGTATAGCGATGGTTTACATTAGGGCCACACACCAATACTGTATAGCGATGGTTTACATTAGAGCCAGACACCAATACTGTATAGCGATGGTTTACATTAGGGCCAGACACCAATACTGTATAGCGATGGTTTACATTAGGGCCACACACCAATACTGTATAGCGATGGTTTACATTAGGGCCAGACACAGAACTAAACAGTCACCCAAAGATCAAAGAGTGACACAACATGCACACCTGTGTGGTCAGGACATAACAGGCCATAACAGGCCATAACAGGACATAACAGGAGGACATGCACACCTGTGTGGTCAGGCCATAACAGGCCATAACAAAAGGACATGCACACCTGTGTGGTCAGGACATAACAGGCCATAACAGGAGGACATGCACACCTGTGTGGTCAGGCCATAACAGGACATAACAGGCCATAACAGGAGACATGCACACCTGTGTGGATGCATCCAGGTTGATGCCTGTGCGTCTCCGCAGCGTGTCTCCCTGGCACACGGTCAGCAGAGAAGACGGCAGGATGGAGCGGAAGTCGTTGAAGGACCGCCGGCGCACGCCCTCCGTTTCCTCGGGAACGCGGCTTGCCTGTGGCAACACCCTGGGGAACAGCTTGGAGAGCAGCGCTTCATCCGTGTTACTATAGCGACCGAACGCCCGCGTCACGCCCAGTAGGCAGGGTACGAGATACCTGCACAGGTAAACTAGAGGGACAAACACAGCTATCACATTCTTCCATCAGCACACTCAAACTAAGGAGTTTGCTGTGTGCGTATGTATGTGTGTGTGTGCATGTGTGCCTATGTGAATGTGTGTGTACATATATGTGCACATATGTTGTGTATGTACTGTATGTATGTAAGTATATGTATGTGTGCCTGTGTGTATGTGTACAGTACGTGTGTGCATATATTGGAGCCGTGTGTATGTAAGTGTGTATGTACACATTGTGTGTGTGTGTACCTTTGTCATGGTTATCTGGTGTTTGACACATGTCCTGCAGCCCTTGCATAACATCCACGATTGCTTCCAGAATCTGAGCGAGAACCAGTGGGCCATGATCGATCACAGTTGATCATTAATAAGATACACTACCACTCGATAACTCTCCACTGAACGATTCATGTTTTGAAATTAAACTGCGCACAAAAGTGCATGACTGTGGCTTTATTAAGGGAAGGGGTTACCGGCCAGGCTACATCAGGCGTGTAGAGTATGCAAAGTGTCTAGTATGCTGCAACACTACGCTAACGCTTCCATAATAATCAAAGGAACCGGCTACTACACTGGGCGTAAGAGTGGCATGCAAATGGAGCACAAATTCTGCAGAAAAAGCCCAAATATAGAAGAATCATCTTCTATTTATATTTATATGCAAGGTGTACACAGAAATGGGTCATGATGAACTGTTTGTTTTTAAACCAAGCTACCGGTAAACTCGCTGTACGTGCCCTGCAGGTGTAGGCAGTAGGAAGATACATTCTGCTACATGTTTGATGTGGCTTGGCCGTACAGGAGGAGTGCTAGCCAATCAGCACACAGGTCCTGGAGAAGAATGCATTCACTGTTAAGGCCACCGCCCACTGAAGCCGTCGACGTGCGTCAAGAGACGCCAGAGATTCAGAACTAGTCCTTTTCTTTAAAACGGGGCATCGTCCACCGCCGGCGTCTGACGCGCAACGCCAAGGTTTATCGGGTTACACCAGTCTAGTATACTATTCTCTCTTTATTAATTATTAATGCATGTGGGTCAGTTTATTTGTCCTTCATCATATTCAATAAGGACTGATCTAGGGCCCGAACTTCATACACATACAATACATTCCACCCTGTCCTCCAACAACAGTTGAGCAAGTTTGGAATCCAACAGAAACTCCGTCAACTGTCTATTTTCCTGTTAGAGCCCACCCAGAGCCATGTAAAGAAAGAGTTGCGTCATCTTCGTTCACAATGGACCGTTTTTTTCACAGCAACAGAATATCAAAGTAGCTCCCGGAATTTTGCCTAAATACTAAAAATACCCTATACATTCTATTTTAAATGTAAATCGGTGAATTTATTTATTACTGATTACCTATAATTAAGTTACATGTCTGTATATACATACACACATTAACTAAGTGGTTCTGACCTGCTGTCTGGAGGCTGGGTCCTTCTGCGCTACATCTGCCAGCAGGGTCACTAAACAGAAGCTGAAGTTTTCTCCAACAGGGAGACACTCTAAAAAGGAGACAACAAAAAACGATGGTTACGTATGTAACCGCGGTTCTATGAATTTCGGCTGACCGCCAGACCTTGCTAGTCACTGGGTCTTCTCGTTGCCAGAGGTCACTCCTGGGTTAACGTGCCTTTAGTACCGGGGCGGGGGCACACGTCACCCAGGTCGCAGGTGACCTTGTCGATACAAACACTCGACCTGCACATGCGTGCAACGGATATCCAGGTGCATATTAACGCACCGCCTCTGGCGGTTAGTAGAAATTAATTAGAACTTAAACTCAAATGTACAGTAGAAGCCAACATTCAAATGCTAACCACACAAAATGGTAAATGGACTACAAATATATAGCGCTTTTATCCAAAGCACTATATATTATTTGCCTGACATTCACCCATTCACACACACACACACACATTAATAAATCGATGGCGATGTCAGCCATGCAATAAGACACCTGACCACCGGGAGCAGTTAGGGTTAGGTGTCTTGCTCAAGGACACCTCGACACTTGGTAAGACGTTAGCGGAGTTCGAACCAGTGAGTTCTTGATCACCTATCAATATCTGATCAGAACAGTCTAATACCCTTTAAAGTAAATATATGTTGTGTCATTTACATGAAAGGAATTATATGTCATCTTGAGAGATGTAATCAGGTGTGAAAATGTATAATATAAATATAATTCAAAGCCATTCACACACAATATGTCCCTGTGTGCCAATGAAAGAAGTAAAAAAAAAAAGAAAAAAAAGTAGCTATTTATATATGAAAGAAAGTGAAAAACTAATGTCAGAATGTAAGAGGATTATCCATACCCTTCCCTTTCTTCCCCGAGCTCTCCTCGATCCATTGGACCCGGGGTAACCCTCTCAATAGGCTCAGCAAGTAGGAAACAATAGTGTCTTTGTGCTAGCACAGGGAAACCAAACAATGTATGATGACACAAGTCGGTTGGCACGTTGTGGCACTTCAAACAACACAGAAGCAACAATCAATCATTAATGTATTGGGAAGTTCCTATGTTGACAAAAGGGCTTCCCTTGCCATGTCCCAGTGTATTCAGTATACACTATACAGCCAGCAAACTGACAATGACAAATGTAATCTAATTGTATAATGCTGTTGAATGAATGTAGAGTTGTATGCCAAGTATGATACTATTAATAAGTCTGTGCAGCAGTCAGGACTATATACTGTAACCTCTTTGGCTATATGGTATATAGATGTAACATCATCTGGGTTTAACGTACAACATACATTTAACATGTTTACAGAAATGGTTTAATACCGTTTTTTTGACCAAGCAATCCTAAATCACCCAGTCGTTGACCTACCTCCAAGTCAGACTCCACGAGGTACACGCCTAAAGCTATGACAGCGTCTCTCCTGCGCGCATCCAGGGTGAACACACCACGCACTTCCACTGGACACATGCATTGTAACTTCTGGACCTGAAAGAAGTTCACGGTTGTCAGTGTCACTCACAGATTGAAGCCATGTACGAAGGGTAGAAGACGTGACATGCACTGCACACAATATCCTCCAGACAAACGTCTTTCTCTGGAGGATGTTGTTTGCACAGCCCCACTTTAATTGGCTTTATTGCAGAGCTACAGTATGAGATGCAGTATAGCGTCATCGAGTCAGAGCTGCTGTCACGACATTCCTTCTCAAATTATGTATTTTTATTAGGATACCAAACAGCTCCGATGCTGTCCAAACAATTCAACCCTCGTTTTTGGACATAAACATATTCGCAACAGGTCGTACAGGATCAGTGTGAGGCGGCCAACATTACAGAGCGCCTACAAAATTGTGTTGATTTTCCTCTCGCCTCCTCTAAGTAAACCAGTTTGACTGCACTGCGCAAGGCTCTTTGTAAAAGCCTGCAACAAGGCTCGTCGCTACAAAAACAACGGCAATGATGGGATATTTTCATAACACATGCAGAAGAAAAGGCTGTGAATACATCTGTATGTGACTAATTATATAAAAGCCACCACCTGTACGGAAGGAAGCGAAGTACAATAGTCTAAACAACCCTGTTGCTCAATGAGATTTGTCTTTTCGAGGACAATTCTTTATTTTGCTCACCTTTTCCAATGGCGCCGGACAGTGTGCTGCTAAAGATCGGGCCAGTGACAACACTGTGTTGAAATAAAACCCTCTCGGTCCACCTTTCATTACAGACATGTTTACACCGACATTAAAACCAGCAACAAACGGAGGGGAGGGAAGAAGCTTGGCTTACGCTGACAGACCGTGACAGACCGCAGTACGGCAACGCAGAGGGTACAAACTTCACTTATGCAAGATAGGCAAGCGTACCATGAGCTGTAACTGATACGGTATGTTTTAAGCTCCAGCTACATGTACATTAAGGTTTAATTCGTTTTAAATTACTAGTGCAAAACTTTCCGCGCAGCGAGAATTGTGTCGCGTAGTCGTGACGTCGTCAAACGTGAACGGAAGTTCACCATACAGTGCAGTCAGCTGACACAGCACACAACACGTCTCAGCCTGAACAAAGGTTGGTGTTGATGTCTTTTTTTAGATATATATATACATTTTAGAATACATAAAGGTATATCTGGACATACCATAGCTGATTTGGAAATATTTGTCTTGACCCATGGGTGTGGTTACCTTCAATACATCGATATGTATAACCCTAGTCAACCGTCCAGATTCCTGGCAACATAGTCATGGATGTAGTACTGTTATCTAAATTTAAATGATTACTACTCTGATTCAATATTGTAATAAATATTTATTTGATTTTATTGCCCAAAATTTGCTCTCTGAAGTAGGCAATCGTTATTCTAATAGCCTACCTAATGTTATTGCTTTCTCAGATGGCCTATCCAAAATCCCACAACCCATTTGCAGACGATGACGAGGAGATATCTGAGTCTAAAAGCAGGGGGTTTGATGACAGCGACAGTGGATTGAGTGAGTCAGAGAGGAAACAGAAGTACCTTCAACGAGAAGTGATGTCCACAGCACAGTCGGCTGTGGACAGCTCTTACCGTTCCCTTGGTCTCATCTATCAGTCAGAGAAGATAGGTGTTGAGACCGCAGATGTAAGATATATTAAATTAATGATAAACTTCTCGTCTTGCTCCTGATGCCAAATAACCTTTAAGGTGAAATCATTCTGGTGAAACGTTGTTGATATTTGAACTTGATCAAAACAAAAACACCACTTCCCTAAATTCCACAGGGTGCTCCCTCAGAAACACAGCCCCCACACTGGAAACACATTTTCACGGCTAGGTTTTGTTAGGCTCAGACTCTTCTGTCCATTTGCACTATGTCACATATGCTTCTCAACAAATTCCTCTGTATAAGTTTAATGTCAGACTTTGTCACTGCATTACGTAGTTGGTTGTTGTGCATGTCAATGAAAATACCTCGGATCTTGACGCAGTTAGCCAGCGCTGTGTCCCAGACTTTACTTAAGAAAAGGCTGGCTCTGCGAGGCTAGTGTTGTGCGCACCAGAAATAGAAGATCTTTTCTTTTCAGCATGCAAACAGAGTGTATTAGCGTTCAATCGCTGACTCCACCTTTTAAGCAGACCCTAAAAATATTAAATAAAAAAGCCAGACACCATATGATTTACCCTGTTTATTAGCATTCGCTTCACTCGCTTCTCTTCCCTGTGTCTGTGCAGGAGTTGGTGCGTCAAGGAGAGGCTCTGAAGAGGACAGAGAGAATGGTGGATGGCATGAACAAGGACCTGAATACCAGCCAGAGGCACATCAATAGCATCAAGAGTGTGTGGGGTGGTATGGTCAACTACTTCAAGGCAAAGCCAGAAACCAAACCCCCACCAGAGCCTCCCACTACCTACCAGGCCAGCGACAAGTAAGATAGTCTGTCTGTCTGTGTATCCGTAGTGGTTGTCATTTATATCATTTTAAGAACTTTTTGTACTGAAACACACACAGGTGCACCTGATTAAACACGTGTATTAATTCTGTCGCACTTTATTGCACAAACACTGACGTCCATTGTGGAGTCAGCGTCTGAATCTCTAAATGTCTGACCAACCATTCATAGGTCAGATCACACTGAAACGCGTCACTAGAAACACATAGCAAGACCATCATTTTCCTATGGTACCGCGCACCTGGCATGAGCGCATCTCTTGCACCACGCTTTGGATTTTTCTAGCATTATTTTTTTTTAGATGCACAGAGGAGTTAACCTGACATACCATAGGAATTGTTGTCACAAGTCCATCTAGGAAGCCGTACATTAAAACTGTTTGTGAATGGCTGTACTTTCAAAAATACTTGGCAGTTGATTGGATAAACCATCTTGTCGTTTTCGCTGTTGGCACACATACACCACGCCCATATAGCTATCAACACGACGCTGATTGGAAAATCAAGGCCGTATAGCTATCAACACGACATTGATTGGAAAGTTCAGTTGCTACACGGACACACTCAAAATTATTCCTAGGCTTTACAGGCTAATTCTCATGGTGAAATTAAACTGAATCTCGCGAGATCAAAATGGTCTTGCGAGGCGATCAATCACACGGCCCAGGCAGCCAACCTCTGTGTGATCGGGGCCATATTCTGCCATATCAACTTCAATCTGGCCACGATGACTTAATTATCAGATAATTAGAAGTGTATTAGCTGAGTTCTGCTCCCTTCTATGGGCAGGCAGATGTAGATTCTAATTCCAACTATTCAACATAATATGACAAAATGATGTTTGGCCCACACACACACACACACACACACACACAATGATTACATACTTTTTTATGACTGCTATAGCTTCTAAATATGCGTTAATAGTCCCACACCAGTATCTCACTGTTTGTTTACTTCAGGTTACAGAGTGCCCTTAACAACAGCAAAGGCAATGAAGATAAGTACCAAGCCAGCCACCCTAACCTAAGAAAATTAGATACCGGTGGTAAGAGCACAGCACTGCTTCCAGTACTGTATGCACGTGACCACGGCCAAAACTGATAGCTTTTGTTCTTTGCTTTGTGTTGTAGGGTTTGGAGCGGCTGCTTTGGCCGAGGACAACTCATCCAGACAAAATAACTACTCTCAGAACAGACACCTTGTAGCTGCACATAAGACCCTGGACAACAACTTAGGTAGGTGGCATTGTGACACACATAGTCAGTAATGGAGCCTGGATAATGGGCTGGAGAGGCTGGTACTGTGTGCCTTTGGACAAATATCAGTATCTGTTTAATCTTCATGTGTATTTTCCAGATGAGATGTCCTTGGGTCTGAGTAGACTTAAGAACCTTGGAATGGGTCTCCAATGTGAGATTGATGACCAGGACGTCTCTCTAGACTCTCTGCTAAACAAAGTGGACAAGATGGACAGCAGGATTCAGAACACAAACCAGCAAATGAAAAATCTAAAGTAAAGTCATTTCCAATTTAGTGCTTAGGCAGACAAAATACAAACACACTCAAAGCCTCCTCTCATCTGGTTTTCCACGTACCAAGTTTTCTCTGTGGGGGGGTAAAATGAATAGTAAATCGTTTAATTCTGACAGTTGAACATGGTTGATTTATTTTTTGCAGTCGGTTAGGGAACGTTAGTGAATTGAGCAAATAGGAACACACAGTTTGAGTCAATACACAAATGCTCTATCTCAGATAAAGCCAACCAGATGCAAGGTGTTCCTACTTGGATGTGCTGTGGACTTCTCTGCTGTAGCTTTGGAGCAGCGCTGGCTGGTTGCACTCTTTCACATTCTGCACCATTATGGCTCCATTATTCAAGCATTGCTGACTGCATCTTTAAATTCCCTTTCGTATGGCTGTTATTACATAGCTGATATTGATGATTCAGACGACGTCAGTAGTAAACAGAAGGGTTCATAGCTTAACGCGACTGTAAGGGAGTGTCTTCTGTCCAAGACGCTCCACTGTTCCAGTGGTCTCATACTGTGCATGCACTGGTGTGTATGTACAGTACTGATCTACTGTAAATAGACTGTGAGCGGGATGTTAAGTGTGAGTTCAAGCTGGCTCACATCGCATCTGTGAAAAGTAAATTGTGTTTTGATGAATGAATACATGAGTGAGTAAATGGCAACGTGAGTGAAAGAATGACTGACTGATAACATACATATGACCTGTACTTGCATATCTCTGTATTTCAATTCTGCTTATTTGGAATCTCCAACTAAACACTGGCGCGGTATGTTATGCGACAGCGTGATAGCAACCCATTGCCTTCAGAGAATTACTTTCTTGTGACTTACTTGTATGGAAGCTCCTAGACTCTTTTATGGCTGTAGTTGTGGTCATGCTATTCAACTTTACAGCTATTTTTCAACTTCATACATTTATGTATTCGTTTGCTTTTTGTTTAATTTTAAAGAGATTTTTATCTTGGTCTTTTAATTTGTTGCGTTATCTACTTTTCGCCATGTTAGATTATGGCATAATCATGTTGGTAAAGACAATGTGAACATTATTTCTGTGAAAATATCTAGCTCTTTGAATTTAGGAAGTACTGCAAATGTCTGAACCCAAACTTACCAAATAAAAAAATATTTTTGTTCTGGGGGTATACATACATTTATTTATTTATTTATTTATTTATTTAAATCTAAATTCTGTGGAAGTCCACAATGTGGCACTATTACCGGTAGCACTCTTCCATAAGAACACTTTAAGCTAGTACCAAGCACTTGCCAGGAAAAATGTGAACATGGAAGTTATATTTGATCTTAATCATTAACTACAAACTGCTTAATATCTCATGGAAAAAAATGAGTACTGTCTCTACATGGGGAAACCCTGGATATATAATCAATTATTTCAAAGCTTTAATGCTGATTCAAATTAATTCCAGTAGTGCAAATAGCTGACATGTTGTCACAAGTCCATCTGTGGAGCCATATAGCTATCAACACAATGCTGATTGGAAAGTTCAGTTGCTACTCGGACACATTCGAAATGATTCCTAGTCTTTCCCGACTGATTCACGACTCACGACGAAATTAAACTGAACCTCATGAGATCAGGATGGTCTCAGAGGCTAGCAGATGTGCTCAGAAGGAGAATGTCTGGACCAGCTAATTAGACCTGAACCTATATGCTGAGCAGATACTGTCAAATTTGCATAGTTCAGGGCTGATACTATTTGCTCCTTATACAATCATTGCTGTTTAAAGGGGTCTATCATGTCCCTTTTCCACATGCTGTCACAGTTCCTTGAGGTCTTAATGATTACATAGATTAATTATAAAAGCTCAGTACTCAGCCCATTTATGTCATTTTTGCTTCACTTTAGTAAAATAGCAGTAAAGCAATACTACAGTAAGTC
>JAODLL010000004.1:129037-141479 GCA_026546735.1 Forbesichthys agassizii | reverse complement strand
GCACATTTTATGACCAATTCATGCAAAACTCCACGTAATCCCAAGGGGTTCACATACTTTTTCTTGCAACTGTATGGTACAATTATGCAATACCTTTTCAGTAGTGATGATAAGTGCTGATTGAGATAACAGAGATATATATTTCCAAAGATCCCCTCTACTGTTTTCTTCATGGTTACACAAATCTCAAAATTTGATTGTGTTGTGTGCAAGATTGACAGTACAGTGTGCATCCACTAAAGGGTCAACAGCTCCCTTGGTCAACATCTCATTTGGAGGTGTGTACAGGCCTATTTGTGATGGAACATATTACGGCTCAACAAATACACAAACTTGAACGCACAGAGCGGGTTTACGACCGTATTTTATTAAACCTTTATTTTACCAGGAGAAGACTCATTGAGATACAAATCTCTTTTTCAAGAGTGCCCTGGGATATTTCACTCATGCTCAAGCATCATGAATCGTATTGTGATTATGTAGTATTGAGTGTTGTACCATGTTGTTTTCCAAGCTTTAACAAAGTTTAAACAATGCAATAACCTAATGTTACAGCACACGATCATGTTTGAGTTAGTATCTTACGGCTGGGCTGGTTCCGTGCCTGCTACACATCGTATCCAGTTATTTTTGAAACATTGACACCCACCCTGGCTCCTCGCAGCTGCCCACACTTCCGTGTGTTGTTTCAGACAACAACCGTGTGAGCTGCAGATCATTTGAGTAATACAACACAATTGACGAGAGCACCTTTAAATTTGTATTATGATTTGACTCAAAATACACATTTACACAAGAAACAGTGGAAAAGCTAGTGCAAAGCAGTTGTAATATATATTAGGATAAAACTGAGTAAAACCGGGTGTTTAACTTGGTATTTTCATATACTATCTAAGTTTTGCTTTAGAGGAGAATATGGATGGGCCATTGGCTCATTGTTCCCCGAGCACACAGCAGGGAGACCGCACGCCTCTCCCCTCAGTACAGCTGCAGGCTCTCGGCTCTCCTCGCTCTCCTTTCTGTTGGCGCAGGCGCGTTGCCTCCTCTGTGCGCTCTACTGTTTGCATTGTGTCTGAACTGCCGGCGAGCTTTAAAATTATTATACCCACCGCGGCAATGTCGGGTAGGTCGGTCCGAGCAGAGACCCGGAGCAGGGCTAAAGATGACATCAAGAGGGTTATGGCCGCTATTGAAAAAGTTCGAAAATGGTAAGAGAAAGAGAAATCACCCTTCGTTACCTAACAAGAGAAAGGCTTGCTTGTTGGGGGAGGAGAGGGAACGAGCCAGAGTGGATAGGGATGAAATTGATAGAAAGGGCATTATGTGCAGAATTTACGGATGTACTTGCATCTCAGGTGCACTGGGGCGCACTTGTGCACCGCGTTACCCGGTACATAAGACAGTTTCGACAGATTTGAATTATTTTCGCAAATTGTCGGCAAGGGTTTAACCCAGAAGCCATTTCGATGCAGTCACATGAAGCCATTCCTTTCTCTTGCCTGCTGTTGTGCTTGTATTACAGGCGGCTGTTCGAGGCTGTACGGCGAACTAATCGTTCAATAACACTTGCTTGGAAACAATATTACGACGGCGCTAGTGAGTCAGAGTAGTTTAGTCCGTGTGGAGTTTTAAATTCAGCGCTTTGAGTCGCCCTTTAGGTCGAATAGAGAATTCGCACGGTGGGGGTTGGGAGAGGGAAGTAAGCTACTGTAGTGCATGGCTGAACAAGCAACGACTCAGTTTTGAACATTTGACTAATAAAGTCCAGTTTTTATATGTTTATTAAAGAAATGTATAGGCTACAATATTTAGTTCAATCTTAGAATATATTTTAATTTTATTTGTTTAGATAAAATAATTGAATCATTACTAGATTATTCATTGTTCTATAATAACGTGACCTCTGGCAACAAAACAATTATATAAAAACATGTAAAGGGATTTTGAACCAACAATGAAGCATAATTGTACAGAGAGTTAGTGTTAGGCTATTAGAGTAAGTAAGTACGCTGGGCTTTTTTTTCTATACAGGGAAAAGAAATGGGTGACTGTTGGAGACACGTCCCTTCGTATCTACAAGTGGGTACCAGTAACAGAGCCCAAGTCAGATGATGTAAGTATTTAGAGGGGAATGCATATAACTACTGTGACCTATTAGTTGTAACTAAGCTAACGTGTCTAATAATTCCCCCTTAAAACATTTGTAATAAAACCTGCTATTTGTACACAAACCAAAGGCATGTTGATAGTAGCCTACTAGAGAACCCGCAGACCTTAGCAATTCATTATTTAATAATAATTACATTACACTACAACACATTATTATTATTATTATTATTATTATTATTATTATTATTATGTTATTTTTATTTTGAATTTGAAAGTTAGTATGCTAGAAGTACTTTTTATTTAAAAAAAATAACACATCTCATTTGGTTTAGAAAAACAAGAATAAGAAGAAGGGTAAAGATGAGAAATATGGCTCAGAGTTGACTACACCAGAGAACAGCTCTTCACCAGGAATGATGGACATGCATGGTAGCTCATACCACTCTTTGTTGTCAAGTGCTGTAAACTCCTTTAAAATATTGTATGCTTGCGGTGAGAGGAACCCCAGAACAGTGGATTAACTGTCTGTTTGCTCTGTCCAAACGGCAGATGACAACAGCAACCAGAGCTCCATTGCTGACTCATCTCCAATAAAACAGGAAAACAGTTGTAGCACCAGCCCAGCCCAAGATCCTTCCGGGGTGTCGCACCGTGACAACGACACTAAGAATGACCAGAGCCCAGACAGCAAGAGAGGTGAGAGAGAGAGAGAGAGAGAGAGAGAGAGAGAGAGAGAGAGAGAGAGAGAGAGAGAGAGAGAGAGAGAGAGAGACACACACACTACTAATGAGAGGAAATTCAGCGGTACTCAAACGTGACGCAGCATTTTGCTGAAAAAGCCCCCAGTCCACAAAGCGTGGGCGGTGGTAGGGGTACATAACAGTGTGTGCTTCCTGTAGGGAAGAAGCAGAGAGCAGTGAGCAACTGAGAGCTCTGGTGTGGCAGAGATGTGCACTATGTTTCAATAAAAATAACTGTCATTCTGGTCTCAGCCACAAAGGAAATTCCAGACAAATTGAGGAATGTGCCTTTAAAGCTTGAACCATTGCTGATGTATGGTGGTTTTTGTCCAATCCTAGTTCCAGTCAGTGTTTTTCTAGACCTTTGATGTCTGCCTTTGTAATTGAATGGATAATTAAGGAAAATAAATGGATAGATCCTCCTGAATTGGTATACAAAGTTTTAACTTGTCATGAATATGGTTTTAATCTTCAAAATTCCCATTGCTTTGTTTGGAAATGCTGGGGTATTTATTAACCTCAAAAGTAATGGTAAAATAATCTGTCATGTGTTTGTCATTCTCATTCAGGTAAGAGCAACCCTTCTTCTGAGAGCTCAGACAGAGCAGAGAATGCAAAGAGAGATGGTCTCTCCTCGGGGGACAAAGACTCTCCTGACAGCAAAGCCACTCAGGTATGGAGCAAACAAAGCTTGAAGTACCAATGAAATCGTGAAACCATACTACATCTTATCACTTTAATTTATTTAATGCTTATTTCAATTGTAACATAGTGCACACGGCCAATTCAACATGAGTTGTTCCGTAGTGGGAGCCACATTTCTTCCATTTTGTATTCAGTGTGATTATAGTCTTGATTATTGACCTTCTCAAAATGTTTGTATTAGTTGTATGCATCTTTTCACACGTGAATGCATTGTATAAGTCTTCTAATTCATTTGCTAGGACCTTGATGAGGAGGCGCCACCCAGCAAAAAAAGCAAATCAGAGTCCTCATCTCAGGACTTTGAGGAGAGTTAAATATTTAAATATTTTAAATAATTTCTCTCCTTCATCCTCCTCTCTAGTCCCCCTCTGTACCTCCCTTCCATTGACCCCCAAATAATTTGGGGGCGGGGGGGGGGCAATGGGCACAATGGTTCTCAATCCTCCTCCTGGTTCCTCCTAAGCCCCACATGCACGGCAATGCCACAGGGAGACATGGACATCTCTCTTGGCCTCCAAACCCCCACCAGTCCACCTCTCCACAGAGGGAGCGGATAGTACCTCTGTTCTCCACTGTCCCTCTGTGCTTCCTTCAAAGTTCTCAACACGCGACACTAATGCCAAGAGAATCCACTGGACCCAGGCTGCAATCCCCTCTGTGACCAGGGGTGGTGCTGCCAGCTCAGGCCAGAAGACAAAACACTGACCTGCATCTGTGACTAGAACGATGACACTGAGGATTTGACGACGAAGTCGAATTAATTCAAGTGAAAGCTGGAAGAGGTTGACCCTAGACGCTGGTCTGAGACCTGTTTTTATACGTTTTACTCTTACTGGATTAGCTTGTGATACAGAGGCTAACCTGGTCTGAGATCAGTGGCTATGGATAACCTTTACCTAACAACTGCATGGTCTAAATTCTCCAAATTTGCCTCCTGTTAGGCTAATGTTCTGTTTGTTCTGAAAATCTTTAGGGTTTATTTCTCAGGAGGGTCGATGCACTGTTAATGGTATTTCACAGTTGATCACAGATAGAATTGCTGCTGTAGTAGACGTGTCCTTTCTCTGTCCATGGAAGTTATTCATTCACTTGATTTGACATAGCATGTGTATGTAGAAGGCAACGACACTGGTACAGTAAAGCCCTTTTTTGATGGATGGTAAAGAAAGGCGTAGTTGGCATACAGTAGGTTCCGAAGGTGTGCCTTGTGTTACTACAATTTCACATACGTTTTAGGTCAAGCAGTTTTTTTTACTTACTCTTTTGGTGCCATGTTTTGTTTGATTGTTTGTTCTTTGCCTTATTAGTGTCACTAAGGAGTTATGTTTTTGTTATATTCTGCCGCTAGAACACTACCCCTCAGTTATGACATTTTCACTCTAGATTATTAACCTTTTTTTTTCACTGTAGATTTAGAATCTTTTTTTTTTTCCCAGAGTTGAAATGCGCTGTTGCTGGTACCAGTTTGGTTCACAATAACTTCTTATTCATATAAATGTTCTGCATATAACTACGTACTCCTTACCCAATTTTTTGTTTGTTTGTTGTTGTAGCTCACTATAGGCGGTCCAGTCTTTTAACTGAAGCATTGGTTCTAGTCCTCTTCCAAGGTGCTGTCTGTTAGCAGATTTGTCATTGACATCAATGTGCGATGAACTTGAACTGAATAGCAAGGATTCAGACCGTTGACCTCAAATTAATACAACCTCAACCTAACATGTAGTCACAGCAATGAATATGTGTGAATAATCAAATGATTTCCAGCCGATTGCCGTAAACCAATGACTTAATGTGGAGGATAAACAGGCGTACTCATTGACAGAATAACTTGATCAGCAAATCACCCCTCACATGGATGAAGAGAAAAATCTAAATTGATTAGAGGATGGATTAGCATATACCTCATTCCCAGTCCAGCAGTGCTGGTACTTAAAATGCTATGTATTGACATTAACCGTTAGACACATTACATACTCAGTTTAAAACATATTCTCACTTATGTTGTAGCTTTCACCTGATTGAGCAGCTGCTTAATGTTTGCTCAAAATTGTGTGTTTAAAAAAAAAAGTGAGATTTGAATCCTGTATGTTATTATTCATGGGACCATGTTGTTTCACTTTAGATCTTGTACAGTTATGGTTTGGATTTGACTTATTTATTCCATCAGTAGTGCTTGGTTTTTATCATGTCCAATGGTTGTTTTCTTAATAAAAGTCACAAAACATTTAGTCTTTTCTTGAGTGTAACGGGTTAATCTAAAAATGAACCTGGCCTAGAGAAGACAAAATCAAAACTCTTTATTTTTTAAAGATTACTGATAATATAAATATTCAAATCTGATCAAGGTTACTCATAAGAAAAGTAAAACTGTTTGCTCAATAGCATTTCTATTGGTCTCAGATTGGACTGGAGTATAGAGTAGTACAACCGTACACCCACATCTGTAAAGAGTACAGGAACACTGTCAATAAAACCAGATGTTTTCTTAGTGTTACATACAAAACTACTTTATACTAAAGTAGAAAGGACACATCTATCTATGCAAGGGCATTAAAATATTTACCAAACAATTAAACTCAACTTAAACGTTTCCACGGCAGCAAAGGCATTACTACCAGAATGTAAGTGTCAATGGTTGGTCAACTAAATTGTTACATTGATAGACCAAAACTTGTGCTTAAGATTACAATGTTTCAAATACTCATTGCTATACAGGTATGCATCATGGTAAAGGGACATCCACGATTTGGTGTCCGGTGCTTTGCTAGTGGTAAATACTAGTGCTAAAAACATTTTGGTAGGAAGCTTATGAGTGCATGCCCCTATCGCACCTAGGACTCTTCTCTAATCCTCCCCACAGCCATTTGCACATTTATGCATAGTTGTTTTTCAGACATAAAACAGTAAGCTGGGTAGGATATTGAGGATTCTGGAAGGACAACAATTGCAATTGAATGTACCTTTAAAAAGGCAATATACTGTATATAAAATCCACAAATGGGAACATGTGTTTTTTACTCCAATCACTAAAATCAAAAACCTAAAGCAAGTCTTTATCATTAATTCAAATTCATGATAAAGACTTGCTTTAGATTCTTCATTTTATCCAAGGATACATCTTTAAAGTGGACAGTGCAATACTGTTACAAGAGGCATATTCATTTGGCATATCGCCTGTAACATTAACAATATATGTGTTATAACCAGGACTATCAATTACACCATGCTCAGTGCTAACCAGATCCCTGTGTGGTCACTGTTAAAAACAACCAACCTCAAATTTACAAACAATACATTATATGAATGCAGCTGCTACTTTATCTCCAGCTATTACAAACCTTCAATAAAACATTACAACAGCCATGTTCTAGTATATTATGCGAAAGTACACAATAATTGTATAAAATATTCTTTATACAAAATGTGCTTAGATGTACAAAACTTTTACTGTAACGATTAAGCCAGTGCTATTTTAAAGTTTACTTAAGCCACGTATTATGTACGTCAAATGCATTTATTTAACGAAGTTACACAAGATGAAAACAGGCTGTTGTAATTTTTTACACAATAACCTGACTGTTTCTAGTTTTTAGCCTTAAGAGTACTGGAATGTTCCACAGTAGACGGGAATGTGTCAGAGGCATTAAGACTCATGTTAATTTGCCTTTACGCTGTAATAAACTTATTTTCTTCTCATTTAGCAACAGATAATGCCAACCAGGACATACATTTAGAAAAACTATATAACATGGCAAAACCACATCAACAAACAATATTATTGCACTAAAGCAGCACATTTAGACAAGCATTCTTCATTGTATTCATCTCAGGACAAAATACAATTTTGAGATGTAGAGAATTTACATAAGGATAGTAAATGACAAGAATATTTATAAATATAATATAAAAATACATATGGAAAATCTGCTGTTTGCCTGTGCAGGGCCTAGAGTCAGGGCCAGTAACAGGACTAGGACGTGTGGTAATGGAGTTACAGAGGGGAGGCTTGTGGAAATGGATCTAGAAGGTCTGGTCGTCATTGCAGGAGTCCGTGACGTGTCCGAAGGCCTCACAGATGTCACAGTAGGGCCTCTCGTCTGCAGGGTTGCCGTGGTAGGTGGAGTGGGGGACCGAGTCGGGGCTCTGGGCCTGGGTGGGACAATCCTCTGTGTCGTGGAGGTCAAAGCAGTCACAGATGTCACAGAACAGGCGCGGTGTAGCTTTCTTCTCCCGCTTTGACATGCCCTCCTCCGCCAACCTACAGGAGAGGATTTGGGAATAATGGGCCAATAATGGGCCTTTTGCTTGCCTGCCTCATACTACACCTTTACACAAAGAAAGCAGCACACTAAAATTGTTTCTGACTGTTGGGAACCAGCCAAGTCCAGGGCGATTTTTTATGGATTTGACATGTAGAGCCATTTTCAGACTTTAAAAAAAAAATCCAGATTTGTACAAAAACTGGAACTTTGTCAATATTAACACCAGCATTTATGTGTCTCGTTGCATAGCAGTCTAATTATTTAGTACAGAGCTCAAAAACACAATTTGAGACCTGGGAGCAGTTAGTTTGCATGCAGCACTCTGAACCTCCACTGGGGTCCACAGGATCCCATTAAACAAATAACAATCATGTTATCCATTACTGCAAAGCTGTCTGTTTTCATTGCAGTGAATCAGTGAAGCCAGGGTGATATGTCTTCCTGCCAATGGTTCTACCGTACTGACGCTATGCTGTGTGTGTGACCTTACCCGTCTGCCCCATCGTTGCCGTTGAACTCCGCCAGAGCCAACTTCTTCATCTTCACCTTCAGCTCCTCGTTCTTCCTCTGGAGGTCCACGATGACACTGTTCAGGAAGTTGATCTGATAGGAGTCCAGCAGACAAAGGTAACTGTTGTGGAAGCTCTATCGTGTATATTATATGAATTTACAGAGAAACATGAATGTGTTTCACCAAAATGCACTAGAGAGGCGTCATACCTGCCCCACAGCAAAATTCTTCTCCTCCCTCAACTGGTCCAGAGCTGAATCTCCTTCAGAAAGAAAGAAAACAAGCAGACAATAGATTAGATTACTGGATGTATAGTCTTTATAGCAAAAAGAAAACAAGCAAACAACAATAATAATAATGATAATAATAATAATAATTTGAAAAAAAGGTAAATTGTAAAATAACTAAAATCATGTTTAGTTACAAGTGGACCCTTAAGCAATGTTTTAAAACAACATTTTGCTCTGATACAGTATATTCATAAAAGTGAATATTTATTATGTTAAGTGTTTTAAACCAGATAGACTCATGTGAGAGGGAGAGTTTAGTGACGTCATAGGTACAGATTAGAATGAGCTATATTTTAGTTACGGAGTGGACCAGTGGGCGGCCCCTAAAATCAGGCCTGAGAGGATGAACCCGCCATGGATCAAACCCAATACAAAACTGCACCTTTATAGCTTTTTTAAGCCCGGGCCGTGTCCATGCATCACCACAGAACAACATGCGTATCACCGATGGACGGTGGGGCAGAGATCACAGCTCTAGATAGTGCTGACTCATTTAGTGCAAGGTATATCATGCTGGCTGGATAGTGCTTTGTTGAAAAGAGACATGTTTTCCGCTAAGATGTTGAGCTGAGAGCTAAGGGGCTAACTAGTTCTCACAGAAATAATAAATAAAAATGTAGCTGCCAAAATTGTTTTTTTTTTCTAGCCTAAATCTGATACCGTAGGACAGGTTATTCAAACGTTTAGTTAATCATTCATTCATGAAACAGCTTTCAGCAGCATATTTGCCTCCTCAGCAGCATCCATTTTCACATTCCTCTCTAAATAACAACGGATCAGCGAAGGCTAAAGGTGGTGGATGGGCTGTAACAATGTTTTTATAGCTACTAAACACGCTGTAGAATATAGATATTTATATTTATTAGTAAGTACATCCAGAAATTGGCAAAAATGTGAGAATTTAGGAATTTAAGATCCGAGATCTCAAGCTCTACCTTACCCCTATAGTTACACAGGCATTGCTGCATCTCCACCACTAGATGGCATTGTCAACTACAAGGTTATGTGCAGACTGCAGTCAATTCTATTTGTTTGTCAAATCAGATCTAAAGAGACAGTCAAATACTGTTATTTGCAAGTGATCAGATTGATATGTATCCACAAACACCAAGCAATCACATTTCATGTTGTGGTGTAGATCTCTACCAATCACACCAGATAAAGACAAACAAAGTGTCTTTTGTGTCACAGGCAACGCACTCTCTCTCTCGCTGCTCATTGAAGCGGGAGACTGTTGGGATTGATGCCAAAATATAATGTGAATTCCACTTTGTGAGGCCAGAGTGCATCTATAGAAATCAGATAGGACTCGCATTTCAAAAAATCCAAAAATCACATATGGGCTGGAAGCCGAAGAAACTCTCCTGCAATGACAGGGATGGGAAGTTCAGCTGCAAACCTCCGCAGTTCATCTACTCACCAGAGGTGGTAACTCTGTCCTCTCCGCCTGAGGTTTGCCTGACCAGAAGCCTCTGCTCTAGACTGTGGACACGACCCTGTAGCTGGGCTTTGTCTCTCTCCAGGGTCTCCACAGCTGACTGCAACCTCTTGGCCATGACACTCTCTCCTCGCAGCACTGCAATCTACAGAGACAGGACCATATTGACCACGCAGCCAACCAACAAGCCAATATGTGTAGAACCAGGGCGGTGAGAACCTGCGTACCTCATTCCTCAGAGTTTCCAGCTCCAGTTCTTTATCTGAGATCAATGTGCCAGTGGGTGGCCTGTGGAAGTTATTCCCTCGCCCCGTTTCCTGAGTGGGGAGGCTTTCTCTGTGGAAATGAGTCAGAGTCAATATTATCAGTATTCTACCACTTTATAGAATGCTGTGCATCAAACGTGCGCTTGCTAGGTCTGTATAGGTGCGCACGAGAGAGAGAGAGAGAGAGAGAGAGAGAGAGAGAGAGAGAGAGAGAGAGAGTGTGTGCAGGCCAAGGGAACTCGCCTGAAGAGAGTACATTTGGAGGTACTAGCAGTAGAGCCATCACCCTCTCTCTCTTGGTTTACCTGGCGGCAGGCTTACGTACATGGCTACAGCTCAGCTGTTACCCTCCCTCCTTCACACCCACTTGAACACTCGCTCTCCTCCCTCAGCGAGAGGTGGGATATTAAAAGGGTGGGCTACAGTTAAGTCCTTAAGCAGAGGCTTTTTTCCCCCCAAAGCGACTTACAGCGAGATTATTAAGGAGCAGGCAGCTCAAGGATGCTTTCAGGTAAGACAAGCATGTCGGGGATCGTACCCAGGACATTTAGACTCTTTCCATGTGACATTACGTGACGTTTGCCCTCGTAAACCAACGTTACAGGAAATGTGGTGGTTGAAAACAAGCCCATCCCACACTAGCACACCTCTCCACATCTCCCCCAGAGAGCACACATGCTTACATCCTTCTCAAACCCTTCCTCTGCAACTGCCCCCACCTTTGTTTAATGTAGTGTTTCAACGCATATTGTGCTGGGGCAGACATGTAAGGTGTTGTGGCTGCTACAAATTACGTGCATTCTAGAAGTGTGCATTTAAGCAGGGCTTAATCAAAGATTACCGACCAAAGACAAATAACATGACAGTTTGTCTACAGACAAAAAAACATTTACAAACTGTCTGCTCTGTTAAAAATATGGCTTCAAGCCAAATCCAATATTACAAAAACAAAGGCTTTAAAAAAAAAATATATATAAAACCAAACATGCTGTATAACCTTGGCAATTACCACACATGTTAATACATTTATTTTACATAGGAAACCCAATCTATGCCAATCACTCACATATAACATTTCAAAATAATATTTTTGTCAAACATTCAATATGATACACAAGGTGATGCCCAAATTATTAATAAAACCTAGTATCTAATACAACCACTGACGAGTTTCACAACGTACATTTCCCAAACCCTTACCTGCTTTTCATGTCTTGCTGTAGGCTGTCCCAGTCCCCTGTACACTGAGAAACAAACACAGGAGCTTTAAACAGGCTAAAGCTCTGCTTATACATGTTCAGTAACAGCAGGTGGGCAAACCTCACTGTTCTTACAGCAGCTAGGAATTAGTAGTTTCCTGAAATTAAACAACTTTCCTGAAATTAAAATGGTATACAGTATAATGTAGACAGTACCTCCCCAAAGCGTTGAGATTTCTGAGATGCCAACTTCAGTTCCTCTCTGGAAAAAAAAATATCATGACATTAGTCGTGGAATTAACCTGATATTTAATTATCTTCCATTTTCATCAAGCTTAACTGATGTGTCACCAGATTAACATCTGCACACGTGTGCACACACACAAACCATCTTAGAAACTTATAGACACCATCTTAAAACCAAAAGGTAGGCATCAGCTATTGATGTTTGCCATTACAACAGATGTGTTATGGTTAGCTGGGTTAGGGTTAGCCAATGCATGTTCTTGACATTTGTCTGGACAAATGCATTATTTATAGAGTATACTATGCACAGTCTAAACTGCAATGGGTAAGCAATAATGTTAGTCCTATCCTAACATTATTGCAATAGTACAAACTTCCACGTCTTTGGATACACCTGAGAGTTACAAACAAATCTCAAGGCATAAGGGGCCAATTATGTGCTCAGGAAGATTCCCCAGAAACATTACACCTTAAATTCAACACTTTACCCAGAACACTAGTTCAGACTTAACACTTTACTGTCTACACCAGGGGTCGGCAACCTTTTTGATATGAAGTGCCCTTTTCCAAATTCCTTGTTAATCGGTGTGCCATATAATATAAGGCCCAAGTTTAATTATGACATCACATCAAAATTGAATAAGGAATCTGTCATTTTATTCCAGCTATAGGCACC
>JAODLL010000004.1:103118-118330 GCA_026546735.1 Forbesichthys agassizii | reverse complement strand
TATGTTCGAACAGGGTGTTTGTTATAGACAGTCCATGACTAGCACAGAAGTCTAACAACAAACGCCCGTTCGGGTTTGGATCCGGGAGGCCGTTCCTCCCAATCACACCTCTCCAGTCTGAAGTCTCCCAGTAGAACTATGAAGTCCCCTACTGGAGCCCCATACAGGACTATTTGTACCTTTTTATTTATAAAATGTTTTATAGGAGGAGATTACATAGACTTGAAAATGCATTTTTCTGAATTTTGCAAGTACTCCATTGTGGGTGTTCTTAGCAGTTTTTCTGAGGCTTATATTGTTCATATCAATATCGGAATTATATCATACTGACCGAAAATAAGATATATTGTGATATACATTTTGTCTATGTTGTCCAGCCCTAATGTTAACTTATAATTTCCTACTTGTATTGAAAACAATAATGTGTATGCGTATAGTTTGAATGGCATAGAAGGATGTGTGGGGCACATTGTGGCTCCATGTGCCCTCTTGTAGTAATATTGTGGCCCAGCTTTTCTTCAGCACAGTTGAATTGCTTGTGTGTTACTGTTGTTTCTGTCGCTAACGTGTAAATGTCTGGTCAGATCGGTCCAGCCAGGTTCCGCGCCCCAGAGCTCCTGTTCCGACCCGACCTGATCGGAGACGAGAGCGCCGGCATCCACGAAACGCTGGCCTTTGCTATCCAGAAGTCTGACATGGACCTCCGCCGCACGCTCTTTTCCACCATAGTACTGTGTGGAGGCTCCACGCTCATCAAAGGTTAGCCTCCTGTTGGCCTCTTGTTGGCCTCCTGCCAGTGTCTGTCAGTAGTGGCACTCAACTAGCCAGGTCTCATGGTCCACTCTCTTCTCCTCCCCTACCAGGGTTTGGTGAAAGGCTACTAACCGAAGTGAAGAAGCTTGCACCCAAAGACGTGAAGATCAAGGTAGGCGAACGTTGACCTTGAGGTGTAAGCTGTAAATAACATCAATATGTCATAAATACTAGATACTAGATAGTGTGTGTGTGTGTATTAGAGGTTACACATGGTAAATGAGTCATTAGATGCAGAAAAATATTCCATGTCTGAAAGTGACCAAGGGATGCTGTGTGTAGTCCAGATGTGGCCTCTGTTGCCACCAGCTTGTAGTTCGTAGCGGGACCTGTTGCCCACTGGTAAGGGATGCCTAAGGTCGGTCTTGCTCACAGTTTCTCTCCTTCCCTAGATCTCTGCTCCTCAGGAGAGACTCTATTCCACATGGATTGGGTAAGCATGATTTCTCTAAGTAAGTCATTTTGAAAAGGAAAATGGCATTTCTTCGTTGGACTAACTCGTGGGCTTTTCTCAAACACAGCGGCTCTATCCTGGCGTCGTTGGACACCTTTAAAAAGATGTGGGTGTCCAAGAGGGAATACGAGGAGGACAGAGCACGTGCCATTCACAGGAAGACCTTCTAAAATGGGAATGTGTCTCACATTGCCCCCCCCCCCCCCTCCCCTCCCCTTCAGAACTGCCCTCTGAACTCCCATATCATGCTGTCGGAGACTCCTTTATTACCTAGTTACCTGCATAAATCATCTTCAGGTACCTCTACATTGCCCTGCTCCTTTTTGTTATGCTGTGCCCCTACACCCCTTACACCTCCTACCCCAGGGCCAGCACACCTCTTCCAGATAACTCCCCAACATTCACACGAAGACGGCCGCCGGAGCAGCTTGTATGGACAGACCGTTATGTCTTCTACTGCAGGCCTGGTTTCGCTCTGCTCTAGTCCACCCTGAAGTATTTATATTACCCTCTTGCCTCCAGAGCCAGTGCTCTCTCCCCGATGTACAATGTCATCAGTGTCATCAACGAAAGTGAATGTTTTCTCTCTTTTTTTGGCGCTACTGTAAAACAATTCCATTCCAAACTTGAAGTGTGTCCTCTTTTTTGTTTTTGTTTTCTTTCTTTTTTTTTTTGTTGTTAAAACTGACAATTGTAAATCAACAATGTTGATGTTTATTTTGTTGTTTTCTTTTTTTCAATTATTTCATTAGCTTGTTGGAACAAATGCAACGAATGCTATTGGAATAGATAATGTTAGTTTTGGTAGGTTAAGTAAGTGGTAAATATAACTATGTTGTATTATGTGACCTAAACTGCCCAACTATTATATTGGCTGTTCTGCAGTGAATGAAATCAAATTGAACTGAATTCTTTATCTGCTATGCCCTTTAATCGTTACTAAGGTAACATTTTAAAGTAATTTAATTCATTTTTTTTCTTTTGATGTGGCAAATGTACAAAGTATGGCATTTTAGTAGCTGACCTCTCTCCGCTTAACAGGATTGGGGTCAAATAAATGTCTTTACTGTAGGTGTCCGATATCCCCTCATCATAAGTTATTTTCTTTATTTAGTTGCATGTTTGTTGTGTACAGATGTGGACACCCAGAGTTAGCCACAAACACATGGTAATGTATTTACAATCCCTGTGCAATGGGCTCTGATTAACTGCAGTGGCCTGGTAAAATGCCTTTTTTTACTGTAGTACATACAGGAGGAACCAGCATTAATGCCACTCATGTCAAGAGAATCTATCTTGGCATAACGGGCCTCCTCATCTATTTTAAAACAAGAATTGCCCCTCTAGTTTTATCTAGCACAAGATAGATGGTCATTGCTCTGTTTTGCTACTGTTCTATTCCCTCTAGTGGGAGTCCTATGGTTTTCCTTCATAACAGTGGCAGTGAAGGGATTGTGTCCAAACATATTCGCCTTACTCGCGCATCAGTTTGAGAATGTCCACTGTAAGCTTTTGGGTGTTTTGAAAGGTTCTAAATAACTTAATCCGCCTTGTGTACAGTGGAATGCTTTTCAAAAACAGCCACCACAAACCGGATAACAGACTAAAAATGTACAATACTGTTTATTCAAGTGTTGCTTTTACTTTTCGTAAATTCAGTATAATAAATAAGTTAATGGCTGCTGCTTTGGTGTGTTGTGCTGTTTTGTTGTGTTGTGATGTTTAATGAACAGGTGTATTTCTCTTTGGAACAATAAGATATGTTTTTCACTTTTTCTTATTTAATGTGTTTATCCCTTTGTGTTCCAGTACAAACACATGTGTTTGTTTGTTATAAGATGGCTTAAAATGGACTACTGGGTCTGAATATGTTGTGTGGACACACCCAATGTCTCACATCTCACTCTCGCTGGGCAGGACAACGGACATATTTATGATTTGCTTCTAGGATCTGTGACATCACTAACTGCACCCTTAAACTGACGTGAGGTCTAAACGGCAAATAATCGGTCAAGCCCCTTTCTGACTTTACAGTACCATCCCTCTAAAACGCCATAGCAATTAGGCTTATATGTTTCCACAACATACACCACTAGATGTCGCTCTAACCACATGAACATGAGATTATGTAATGCAGAGCTGTCTTCTGAATATGATCTTTATTTTATAGACCTAATCATGCCGTATCTAACGACTGTGTTTAGATTTAAGGTCTAATTTCACCACACGTTATTATGCTGACGCCCATTCAAGTAAACATTTAATTGCATATATGAAACAATAGTTGAATTTATAGTGTACAAATAGGAACATTATGAGATATACTGTGCTTGATGAAAAATATGGGTAGCCTACTGTAGCAAGTATCTTTCAGTTTATCTTTCATACTGCCACACCTTCAAATTAATAAATGTATGCATTTAATACAGCACAATCTGTTAAGGGATGTTTAGGTATGGAAATCAAAATACATTTCTTACCAGCAATATATGCAATTGAGCTATCCAGTACTAGTTACATTTATATTATATAAAGTGTAAACCCTCCATATTGTGGTGTATTATTATATGGTATGCCTGACTTCACAGCACAACAGTCACGTGTGCTAATGCAGTAGAGGCTAGTAGAAAGATATGAGCAGCGAGGAGAAATTAAATAACTAGAGTCAGCCTGACAAGCTCATCCTTCTCCCTGCAATGATTTGGCAGTCTGCTGATAGCCAGCCTGTTACATGACTGTGACGACGCATGCCGTAGCAAGCCAAGTGACTGACATTAATCTCCAATCTTTTCTCAGGTCCACAGAACGAGTGGTTCTGTAACTTAGAGAATCATATTTCATCTAGAAGAAGTAAGAAGAAAAGGGGGGTGATAGAGTACATGATAAGAAAGGAAAACATGTATTTGAAATAAAGAAAGATAACTAGTGGTGCTTAAACCTTTGTATAACGTAATACGGAAGATCTACAAGAATTAGGATGAAATCACAGACTACCATGTCAGACACCTCAAGAACAGAAAAAACGACAAAGGTTAAAGGATCACATGAACAATCCCCTCACTAAATATTAATCAAATATAGGATTACATCTTTTAAAATGTAAATGTTTTATTCTAATAGGGATAGTCCCAGTGTCAGCTCATACTGTGCTAACCCTAATTTTTGATAAAAACGTTTTTTCCCACTGGTGGTACTGGCCAGAGAAATATAAGCATACAAGAAGTGTGGACTAATGCCTCACCACCAATGACAAATATACACCTTAATAAATTCTGCTACTACAGAAAAAGACTAGATCCGCTTAAGTGAAACTAATATGACAGCTTTCAAAACCAAGATTACAGTGTTGTGTCATGAGGTTATCATTGTCACCCTGTCTAGAATTGATTTTACAATTGAATAATTGCAATTATGATCTCACAGTGAGCTCTTATGTAGATCACACCCACACCTTAACAAATGCTTATTCAGTGTCACTCTACACTCTACTATTACATTAGACTGTATGCTCCTTCTATGCACCCATCATTTCCACCCCAGCTCATTTGTATGCATTTGAAACACAAACGGTTCTCACACAATGGTGTAAGATGGGAAGGAGCTCTATAGTTGGCTCTATTGTAGTAGACTTAATGCCCAAAATCAACATCTGAGGCTTGACAGCTATATTAGCTTGCTGCTCAAGATAATGCAAATCACTGGGCATGTGCGATGTGGGTGGCAGGTGTTCAGTGGGCCATCTTTCACATAATTAGACCACATTATGGAATGTAATAAAATGCATCTCTCTCCGTATGTGTGCTACTTTACAAATAACAATGCTGTGCTACACCACATGTAACCAAGGAAACAGAGATGGAGAGACTCGTTTGTAGTTCTGCCACCCGGGGAAAGAAACAAATGAAAACTGTCTTCTCTCACATTTCCAGGTCGTATGCCTTTCTAATCAGCTCCCATGTGATTCAACCATGCTGCAGCGATATGCCTCAAATTCCAAAGTAATAATAAATCATATCAACCATCTCCATATTATGCCATATTTCCATCAATTTATATTTCCAAGTCTAACTATGCTAATTTATGCAAAAGAAGTAACTCGTGCAAAATCCCAGACAATCTCTTCACAGTTCAAGGATGGTTCATTTCCCTGGCAAGCACACATTTATCAGCTGGGTACAATGTGAAATATCTGATGAACTGTGAGAGCTTTCATGACATAATTTAGTCCTTCCAGCAGCCACAGCGTTTGGGACATGAACAGCTGGCAGTGATTCTTATCTTATTTCTCATTTCTGTGTACTTGTCCTGTCAGTCCTTCGGGAATTCAACAGCGCCTCCGACAATCAAACTGGTTTGCACAAGAGGTGGCTGTCCTCAAAAGCATTAAAATCCAGCTGTTCACATAGAGGACAGCATTAAATAAGTATTTTCTTAAGTGTTAAGGATTAGGTTTCTTCTTATAACTGAGGTTTTAGAGATTTTGATAGGAAGACACATTATAACCCACTGTCAATATAGCGGTCTTCTGCAATGTTCAGATATCTTATCTGTTAATTGTGTTTGATGTGACTATCATATCCTGTGACATCTTTGTTCTTCTAACTTAATTAGTTCATGTTATTTCACTGAAAGGTGTTATGATGCATAATTAAGGGTAATTATATCGCACTTTGACACTTAAGAGTTCAACATGAACTCTCTGTAAAAGAGCTGACAAGTGGTTAATAGGCAGAGAACGGACTTATATGAATAATACAATATCATACATCATGTCTTCCACTCTAGAGAGGCATTAGTCAGCATATTACGGCTCATGTGACTGTATTTCAAATTAGAACATTTGAACAGGAAACCGTTTCCTAGCTAAAGGCTAGCCTCATTGTGTTGATTGAAGCCATAGAGTATAATCTCTGCCATGCATAAACATATGTGAGATGGTCCACAAAGGAGATGCTAGCACTATAATAGACTTTACACCCCCAGTAAATTAGCTGATGGGTAATGTGATACACAACAAAAATAAACAAGACAATTATCATTAAAACAATACCTTTGATTTGTATTTCAAAACAACTCTAGGCAACTGCAAAGGCAAAATATGATTATATTATAACTGCTGTTAAAATACAGAATTGAAATGCACACCAACATTATATATAGGCTACACATTTTCTGGAAAACATCCATATTCATTTACAAAATTGGCAAGACTATTGGAAATAAACAACAGCATGAAAGATGCAAATATATGTTCACTCAACAATCATAAGTATTGTCATGTGTGTTCTATAAAGACACCATAAATTTGGACAAATTACAATGGACAGCTCGCCATGAGATGTGCTGTCCTGGCTCAGGACGATGTCATTTGTTATTCTGGACACTACTGATGACGAGTGCTTCCACAGACGTATGCTGTGCTCAAAATAAAACCGGTCACCATGGCAACAGGCCACGCATGTCTGTAGGCTATTATAATAATAAGTTGATTTCATTCCTCATCAGATCTTATCCTCCCATGCCCATCCAGGAATCTATTAGGCTACCTTTAACCCTCCTCACACTAGACACTAATGAAGACAGGTAGGTAGAGGAGCTGAACCTGCCTGGCTGAATAATACATCTTTAACCTGGAGCATTTGATCTTTCCTTGTATGTTCCTTTGACCTTAAAAGACATTGTTATAGAAATCATAATTTAGCCTCCACTAAATGTGGCAATGTGCTTATGGCAATATGGATAGATTCTACAAACAGTCGCTTGTCATTACAGATGTGTAAGTCAATTTATGCCATTATTGCTCCTAAAACCTCCCAGAGAAAATGTATTTACTGAATTCTACATTCACTTTGTAAAGGTGCTTTTATTGTCACATACATGTAGCAAAATTCATCCTCTAAAACCCACCCTTCGAGGGATGGGCTGCACAGCGCCCAGGGATTAACTCCAGTTAGATGTCAGTGTCACATGGCGAACCTGACGTGTTATGATAGTGGAGGAAACCCACGCAGACACAGGGAGAACATGCAAACTCCACACACAAAGGCTGGGACGACTGGGGTTGGAACACATTATCTTTTTGCTGAGAGGTTACAGTGCTATCCACTGGGCCACCGTGTTGCCCAGTTGAAGAGTCAACTGGATACTCAGCTGTTACAAATATTTGAAGTCCTAGTATCTGTTATTTTACATGTTACATGTGCTAAGTAACTCATACATGTAAATAGGTGTTGGGATATTGTTAATTTGTGTGTTGTGTGCTTATGAGCTCCGTGCCAGTAAACACTATTATAATTAATTACCAAGTTAATAATAAAAATGTACAATACAGTAAATAACATTATCCTTATTAACTTAGAAGAAGATGGATGGACTTACTAAGTCTGTTCTGTTTATCCTCTGCACTGCACTGTGAGACAGTATTAATGGCCAGGTAGAAAGATGAATCTGTACATTAAAGGTAGTCAGCTATTGCAAGCTAAATGTAAGTTAATACATGTTTTGCCAAATTCAACAAATATCTCTTCGGATTTAACTATTTTACCGTTATCTGTGCATGCTGAAAAAACTGTTACGCATATACAGCCCTGGCTATGTAAATATGAACATAAACAAAGTAGCGAACACCACTCGTATCAACATAGCCGTAGCACTACGCTTTGCTTAACAATGCATTTCTAAGTGTGAGATGGTGTGTCGGAGGACCTCAGAGGACCTGTTTTTATTTGAGCTCAAAGATAGCAAGAATGACTGAGCATACCTTTAATGTAGTGTGTAACATTGTGGGTACTCTGTATCTGTAAGCATACAGTATGCTGTAGTCATTTTATTTGACTTTCCCTTCCATCTTGACATACTTATCTTATTATACAGTAGGTGGTCAGTCACTGCTGGACCTCTAACATTTATTAAGCAGTATATTCAATTACAAGCGTTTGATAGAGAACTCAACTGTGTGTCCCTGTACAATCATCTTACGGAAATAAAGTGTACTATCCAGGCAGGAAATGAGGTTCTGTTATCATATACCAGTCATACCAGACCAGTTTACACCAGCGATGTGTCACACGTCTGTTCTGGCTAATTCACACGCTCCCACTTGTCGACCGTCATCAACAACCACACGCCATGTTCTCCGCTACACGTGCGTGCGTGTTCCATTAGCTGTGCACGGTGGCGCAGGTCTGAGGTCTGGGCGACGGCGTGCACGTGGAGCTCATCTGGTTGAGGGAGGTGCCCTTAGTCATGCCCTCGCTGGCCACCGTGGACAGTGGGAAGCTCTCGTAGCTCTCGGGCGGCGCCGCGCCACACTGGCATCGCTGCAGAGTCACTTTCAGCTCGCGCTGGAAGTTGCTGTTGAGGAAGCCGTACACCACGGGATTGACGCAGCTGGATGCCATGGCCACCAGGTGGCAGGCTGAGAAGACGGCGTCGTGCTGGCAGCGAGGCAGGGTCTGGTGGTGCCAGTCGAACAGCGTGTTGAAGACGTTGAGCGGCAGCCAGCACAGTGCGAAGGCCACCACGATGGCTGCCAGCATGGCGTTGATCCTCTGGGCCCCCCGGGTCTTTCTGCTGCGCTCCAGCATGTCCCTGCAGTAGGACGACGCATGTTATACCCCCGCCCACCAGAGGGCAGCAGTTATGTGACGTTTGTTGACGTTTGTGGACGTTATTGTTGAAATTGGCTATTTTTACATCAATTTGCAAAATTATATAACAGGTTTTACTATATGCTAGCATCTATTATTTTAGTTAAATACAGGCAGATATACTTTAAATTTCCTTTTAGATGATAGTACTGTTAACATAATGTGCCTCTATGGATGCCGCCATTGTTGTGTGACTTAAAACTGGGACGTCTCCGACTTTGGGTGACTGTTCAATTGTATTTTTTCTAATTGGAGAAGGTCGTAAATTCTCAACTTCCGAGTTCTCTGGAACGCAGCATAAAGCAGTGTTCCGCAACCCTGGTCCTGGAGAGCCGCTGTTCTGCATGTTTTAGATGTCTCCTGCTCCAACACACCTGATTTCAATGAATGGGTCGTTATCGAGCCATTCAAGTGAATATGAGCAGGGAGACATCCAAAACTTCTAGGGCAGCAGGACCAAGATTGGGTAACTGCTCTGAAGGTTTGCGCACCATTACTGTACCGGATCTATAGTAACACACACACACACACACACACACATATGCAGTTAGAACATGTGACTTTAGACCTGCGTCTCCTCAGGCGAAGGAATATCCTGAGGTAGCAGAGCAACACCAGCGTCAGAGGGAGACAGTACTGGAACGCCAGCAGGGATGTAGTGTAGGCCAGTCTGTGCTTGTCCGAGGGCCACAGCTCCATACAGATCACATGATCCCTTGGATCGAACACACACATGCACAAGAGAATGACGTGTTGTTAGCGGCAGCCACATTGACCACACGTGTTCCGAGCAGATGTTGACCACAGCGTGTTGTGAGTAGATGTAGCTGATCTGATTAATTTGCCAAAGAATTACCAGAATATTGTATTATTGCTCATATAAATAAATAAACACCAAATGAATATGCAACTCAAAGATACTGCTGCATTTTCTTGTACCTAACTGGTACAGTCAGTTTACAAGGCACTTGTGACAGAGCTGGTTTGCAAGCTGTGGTGTAAAGGCTATGTATGAGTGTGCGTTCAGTCACACACCATAGTTCTTGCCTTGCATTCAAAGACAACAAGCTTGCTCTGGTCTGCGCTCTCTCTCACACAGTAGTTAAGCATTAGGCTGCATTCACACATGAGCGGTGAAACCGCTTGCCGTCCAGCTAGTGCCAAAGGCAGAGAGCTGAAATCGGCCCGCCTCTATGGTTTTGAACAAAAGCAGTCATTAACTTTCAGTGTGTAGTATCACCCACAATCTTTCCTGCTGGTTACCCGCTATGCTCCTATTGGCTTCCCGCGATAGCAAAAGAAAAAAAATAGGACATATTCTATTTCCTGCCATCTGCCGTTTTGCTTTGACAAAGAGCAGAGCGGGAAGTATTTTTTGAATTGCTTGCAATGGGCGCCTCCGCTTTGCCGCTCATGTGTGAATGCATCTTTAGGCTGTGCGACAGTAGCTGCCTGCTCCAAACACTGTGAAAAACTCTGCTTGTTTGGTCAATTTAGTTTTAGAAACTTTCACATTTATATTTTAGAAATCAGAATACGGGCAATAATTAGGAAACTCAATATTCCTCTATACTTATCCAGACATGGAAATTACTCAAATCTAATTATATACTTTTGTGCCTATATCAGTTCTGTGTCACCTGTTAAGGCAAGCCAAGCTACAACTGGTTGTATTTGAATAATTACAGTACCACCACCCAAATGAATCAACCCGAGAGAGCTGAATTCAGTCAAAATAACTCAAAAACTACTGCGAGGACTTTCCTTTCCAACTAGCCTATCTTATCCTGTAGCAAGGATGAAAATGTCCCCTCAAACTACAGTATTTTCTGTGCATGTTTAAATAAGGTACAAGTCTGCTGAACAGTTGAAGTTAAACTATAGTCACACAAAGCAATACGTGAAAGGTAGCAAAGCTAATGGTCTTATCCTGGGAGGGTCCCTACCACGTATGTCTCACCTGAAGGGGTTGGCAGGCAGGCTGAGGTTCTGGAAGGGTGCGTTGGTCAGGATGTTGAAGGAGAGGAAAGGCAGGGAGATGAAGCCAGCCACCAGCCAAGTCAGGCCTACGGCCAGGTAGGAGTGACCTGCCGCGGGGGACCATCCCGTGGGGTGCAGGATGAGCTGATGGCGCTCCAGCGCGATCAGCACCAGGGAGAAGATGGACACCGTCACGGACATGCACTGGACGAACGGCGTCACCTGACAGGGGAGACGAGCAGTAGCAATGAGGCCTGGAAGCTTGTGGAGCATACTCTGCTGTCCTGCTCCTAACAAGTGTGTGTACCGGCCACGCTGTTCTCAGAGGCTGGAGTGAAGTGTTTGCAGCTGTGTTGAAAGGCTTAATGCTGGGCAGAGATTCTTGATAATTAAACCGGATTGAAACAAAAACGCCTCTCCCTTCTATGACATAGGGTGCTCACTCTGAAGCTCCGCCCCCAAAACACATTGTGAAGGCTGGGATATTGTTGTCGTGTGCGGTCTGCACCACTTTGTTTGTGCTCATATTTACAGAGCCAGGGCCGTGTAGAAACACCTGGTTATTTTCCCAGCATGCACACAGAACAGCTAGTGGGCCGCGAGGAGACGTTGCCAACAAGTGTATTAAAATGTGTTGGCTGAGGCCAGCGTAGTGAGCAGAATTGTACCATTTGAAGCTCTTATAGGTTAGGCGTCTGAATGAAGTCGTACGCAGCGTGTTTGGAACAAGCTCACCTTGCACAGGGCCTCCCCCAGCACCCAGCGGTCCATCAGGGTGTATATGATGGTGACCGGCAGACACACCACGCACATGAGGATGTCCGAGCACGAAAGGTTGGCTATCAGTACGTTGGTGACGTTGCGTAGCTCTTGTTGCCGGGCGATGATGAACACCAGGCCTGTGTTGCCTAGCAGCCCGATCGCTATGACGGCACTGTACGCCACAATCAGGAAAGTGGCACCTCCCACCGAAGGCGGGCACTGCGGGTTCTCTACCCAATCAGAGACTCCCCGGCCACTGGGAGTGCTGGTGTTATTGGACATGGCCAAAGGGATGGGTGGAGACAGGGAGATGAAGCAAGGTAAGGGTGGCTTAGGTGGAGTGGTGTCAAGAGCAGTTTAAAGATTTCTCAAAGGACCCAATTTCCTGGCTGTGTGGGATTTTAAATTATATAGCGAGGGGACAAATGCTACCATTTAAACGGGGGCAAAATAATAGGGGAGGTCACTCAGGAACCCTATTTAAATTTCTATTTTAAAAGTCTCTGTTTGATAATGACAGCTCTGCTTCAGGCTGGTCTCAGGCAGACTGACTCAACATGGGTTGAGAGCAGAAGAGTTCATAAGGTATAAATGTCCTCTGTGTGTCCTCCACCCTGTGGACAAGAGAATGGACAAGATGACCACACTGCTTTCACATGCCACATCAAATTATCCAATAATACTTTCCTTATGGGTGGTGTAAAATACTGTAGCATATTACATACAGTATGTCCAATGAGCATTTCCAACTAACACTACGTCGACTATGTTGTTATAGAACACAATTACACAGAGTTTATGTGTCTAAACTGCCAACACAGCCTCTTTAAAAGGCAGCAATGTTTCACTACAATATACAGTAGGTCATTTTATTGCACTTTGTGAATTGTACATTTCAGATTAAGAGGAAAAGAACACATGGGTGAGCAATTAAAGACATGCTTTCTGTGTATATTGTAGCTGTAGGTGTACAGTATCTAACCAGTACACGTCAGTATGTCATTGTATTGTGTTGTATTCCTTACATTATGAGTATATTGAAGGACTACACTGTCTGACTTGCTTGCAGTGTGCCTGTGTACTACACTGTGCTTCCTTCATATATTGCCTCTAATGATGCAGGTCTCATCCTTTATCTGCATCTAGAGGGATAAAGAGGCGGAATAGTGTGTGTGTGTTGCTGTGCACGAGCCATGTTTCAACCATCCCTCCCTGGTTAATGGCCTTATTATACAGCTTCTCTTACCGGCCACACATTGAGCATTAGTGCAATGATTAAATGAGGGACACAAAGCGCATATCAACTGGACAATTTTGTCTTTGTGTGTGTTTTCCTTTGTTTGCCTGCTTAAAATGCAGCAAGGGGTGGCCATCTTGTTGGAAAACCACGTTTGGACCACAGCATTTTCCTTATAAATAACAGTATGTAATGTTTTGATAAACATCGCTCTCGAGGTGCCGCTGAGATACCCAAAGCCAAAAGACTAAAAATATGCAGCATTCTCTATGGAACATATTGCAGTTTAACACACACACACACACACATTTTCAGCCATACACACAAAACCACGCTCATTTGCACAAATCTATATTTTTAGAGGCACACTGCTATGCTCTCGTACAGTATCTGTAGCCTAGACACCCACTAAGATTTTCAGCATTAGAGCATGGAGTCAGATTATTTTCTTATTAAAAAATAAATGTCACACGATTTGCAAATGTATTTTGTAATTCACAAATAAATGTCTCGCTATGCACAAATCAAGTTTTCATATTTACAAAGGCATTTTACTCAATTCACAAATGTTGGTACTGTCACATATATTTAGCCTGGTTCGCTCAATTTTTACTGATCTTATAGTCTGGAAACGCCTCGTCAGTCACTGGACAGCACACCAATCAGCGACCAGTGGAGGTGGATACATGTGGTCAATTTGAAGTCAGGCGAAATGTAATGTCCACCCTGGTGGTGGTGGTAGAGCTAGATGAAGTAATACAAACAGTTGTAGTAATGCCAATTGGTTAAAGGCTGTCCAATAGTTTAAAAACTAACCAGAGGTCTACACCCATTAAAATACAATGACTGCAAACAATCCCCAATAGAGGTTTCAGACCCTATTCACAAAGAGTAACATGTTACCATGACACCAGGCTAACATTTATTTACAGACAACAACCCTGGAGTTCGATTTACAGATATCTGTCTGTGCTGTAATACTGTACGTTTTTGTAGTAAACATTTTATATATATTTTTCATCTTTTTATATTAACGCATCATCACCAACCTATTCCAAAACTGCTAGAATATCTTGAAAGGTACTGACTTAAGTCTCAGGTAAATGCTAAAGCCTATGTCGATGTGATTGATCATATTGCTAATTCCTTTCTGCCTGTGTCCATCTCTCAACATCAGCCCATCCAACCAGCATGAGGAAGAAGAGCACTTACTGTCCACACTTTTCTACATCAGATGGTGGAACAATCTGGATTACTGCAATGAAGGAGCAGTGCCTTCTAGATTCCAATAGAATGACAGCTAAACCAATACGTAAAGGTCACAATAATTTGTTATATTGTGTTATCCATACAGTCCATTATAAATATGCTAGGCTATATTTATTTGAAATATATTATTAATCCATTATTGTATTAATCCATACATAAAATGTACATACATTGTCCTGTTGCCATAAAAGCATTTGTGATGTTATGTTACATTTTGTGATATTCATCATGGGGCGTGGGGACTGGAATGATCACCACAACATGTACTATGAGAATGGAGCGTATCGACTTATACTTCACACCTCTGGAAGACGCCCCCAATCTTTGACGTCAGTGTACCAGCAAGCAAAGAAGCACATCTGCCCTCCCGGACGACTGACGAGGTGCCTCTCCCAGCAAACAGCAAAGGAGGATTTGGCTGCAGGTGCTGTGGCAAAAGACCACGACTATGGCTGCCATCCTTCTGGTTAGCAATACATACAAGAGAAGCAGGGGAAACTATCTATGGCAGCGTATTACAGTGCAACCCGCTTGTGGTATTCAGAGCAGGTGGACTGCTGAGAAAAGACTTGAAGACGTTTCGCTGCTCATCCAAGAAGATTCTTCGGTTCTACAACTGACAGGGCGTGACACACTAGAGGTTAAAGTCAAAGCAGCCCATCCATCACCACTAGTCCATAGAAGTGAAGAAGCTTCTTGGAAGTAGGATCAAAATATTGATATTTACATTCACAGCAATTTAGTTACTCTGAATATCAATACACGACTGGGACATGGCGTTGCAATTGAGGAGCACATTTCCAAAAATCTCTAGGACTTCTATTCAATGTAATGTATCACATGCAACAGTGAGATGGAGTAAGTTTTGACAATTGTTTGCAGTTTAAATGGCATAAAATGGCTAGCCTAATGTGAACACGGTCTGGCCTCGCTCCATTTGGAAGTGTTGCAGTAGTTTCCTATGGAAGTCAATAGAGGACTAAATTCAAATGAAAATGCAATCCCAAATAGCATTTTAATTGTCAAACAATTCCACGCTTTAGAGTGG
>JAODLL010000004.1:71695-93097 GCA_026546735.1 Forbesichthys agassizii | reverse complement strand
GTGTGTGTGTGTGTGTGTGTGTGTGTGTGTGTGTGTGTGTGTGTGTGTGTGTGTGTGTGTGTGTGTGTGTGTGCACCAACCTTGCGTTTCCAGGCAACCGCATCCTGACTCTGGGCGAGGTGCCCAAGGACCAGGTGTACGGCGTGAAGTTGAAGGGCGTCAGCGTGTGCTTCGCCATGTTGAAGGCCGTGCTCAGCGGCAGCTATGTCAACTTCGGCGTGTTCCGTCTCTACGGCGACGATGCGCTGGACAACGCCTTGCAGACCTTCATCAAGCTGCTACTGTCCATCCCTCACAGTGACCTGTTGGTGGGTCCACAGACGTTCTGCTGTTGCTCTGGAGGGAGGGGCTTTGGCTGTTAAGGCAGACATCTTTGAGGCAGTTTGGCTTAGATGAGGGTGGAGACGTAAAAAGATACCAATCCAGCCTTATGAAGGTGGAGTTCTTAAAGGCAGTCGTTCTCGCTAACTCCGAGCTGAAATCAAAACTGTATCGCTCTGCGGTCCTCCGCGGTGCCGCCTCACAATGAAATGCATTGTGAAGCAAAGCGTAGTGCTACAACTATGTTGATATGAGCGGTGTTCGCCACTTTGTTACTATTTACGGAGCCAGGGCTGTGTGGAAGTATCACATTGTTTCAACAGGCACAGAATGATACGATGGCGAAATGCAAGGAGATATTTGTTGAATTTGACAGCGTATTAGCAATATCTGACTAGTCTTTCTATTATGGGCAGGGAATCAAAGGGGAAGATACAGTGACGTGCTCATGTCAACACAGGCACACCAGCTACATTGAGAAAAGCTAGTTTTGTAGCAGCAACATGGCAGAGGATTGAGTTGAATCAGTTTTGTGCAGCAAACCCTTGAAACAGAATCAACCATTGTTTCTTATGATGCTGTATGTGAAGCTATTTAACAACTTACTAGAATGCATTTGTGGAACAATCTATATATCTGTATGTTGTTTTTTGCTAGGCACACAGGAATGGACCATCCTAGAGATGTACTGCTCATTTAAATCTTAATTTAAAATACAGCCGCAAAATGAAATTAAGAGACCACTTCAGCATTTTCAGATTTTTACTATTTCTACATTTCTTTTTTTTACTTTTAATATATGTATTTTAGATCTACATTTACATACATACATTTTGTATTTGTTATGTTTTACATTTACAGTATATTTATACAATTACTTTTTAAACAATGGGCAGTGGCTGTGAAACAAATGCATGCAGTAACACAGAAAGCCACCGGGGGCTGTCATCAGCTAAATGGCTATTGTAAATGAAATTCCATCCCCCAAGAACCATGGCAGCTATAGAGCTCTTTGTCAGTAATTAGGGAGTGGTGGTGGTGTTGTGTGTAATGTGTTTGTTGTTTTCACAGGACTACCCCAAGCTTAGCCAGTCGTTCTACTCTCTGCTGGAGGTGCTAACACAGGACCACATGAATTTCATCGCTAGCCTGGAGCCACATGTGGTCATGTACATCCTGTCGTCTATATCGGAAGGCCTCACTGCACTGGGTAATAAGCCACTGCAGTCTCTCCTGCACACAGGAGACACGGTGTCTGGTGACCCGTAACGAGCGACGTCGTCTTCTTTCAGACACGATGGTGTGCACGGGTTGCTGCTCCAGCCTGGACCACATCGTGACGTACCTGTTCAAACAGCTCTCGCGCTCCACCAAGAAGCGGCCCGCTCCCATGGCGACAGACGACCGCTTCCTGCACATCATGCAGCAACACCCAGAGATGATCCAACAGGTGGGAGCGCCTCAGAGTAAGATACGCCACGCAGTATTCCGATTCCTTCGCAGCGCAGGGGTTTGACTCCATGCCTGCTGTCGTCCTAGATGCTGTCTACAGTTCTCAACATCATCATCTTTGAGGATTGTCGTAACCAGTGGTCCATGTCGAGGCCTCTGCTCGGTCTGATCCTGCTCAACGAGAAGGTAAGCCGCTCGCCCATGCACGCCGTCTCCCAGTGCAGATGAGTGTCACTGGTATCGTTTGCCCACTGTGCGCTGGTGTTCTCCCTGCAGTATTTTGCAGACCTGAGGAACAGCATAGTGAACAGCCAGCCCCCGGAGAAACAGCAAGCAATGCACTTGTGTTTTGAGAACCTGATGGAGGGAATAGAGCGCAACCTGCTCACCAAGAACCGGGACAGGTCAGTCACTCCAAACCTGGTCAGGTTGACATGGTTATGCCTGTCATTTGTCCTGACATTTTGTCTTTTTGCAGCCTTTTCATTGTTTGAAATATGACTAAATATAACCTTAAAAAAGGTGGGATTAAATGCGCACTCAAATTTTATTTGAATAAAATCAAAATGTAACTAAATATGTTGATTCAGTAGGAAGGAGTTAGTTCAATTAATTTTACTTTACTACATCAGGGAAGTGTTTTATTGCCCACATATTTTACTGCGGCAAATTAAATTTCCCACCTTACATATTGGCAAATGGAAATGTATCTGTATTGCTCCAATGTTTGTGAGTTAAGGCCAGTACATAATTATGTGTGCGTGCATGTTAACCCCGTCTGTGTGCGCAGGTTCACCCAGAACCTGTCGGTCTTCAGGCGGGAGGTCAACGACAGCATGAAGAACTCCACGTACGGCGTGAACAGCAACGACATGATGAGCTGACATTCCACACTGCAGCCCTGCCCCGACGGCCCCGCTCCGCCCCTTCCCCCTCCACCCTGCTCGCACCTTCCCCCTTCCCCACCCCATCGCTGCCTACCCCCAGGCCAGGATGCCTGGGGGTCCCTCCTCAGCCCCGAGGACAGCTGCTGTGTGCATGGTGGCTCCAGGGAAGGGAAGGGTGGCTGGGGGATGCGACGCATGATGCAGATGGCAGATGAGTTAGCCACCACGCATTCTCTCTTTGTTGCACCTCTACACCCACTCTCCCGTCAGCCCCTCCCCTCCTTTTTGATATAAGCATATATAAATATATACAGATCTATTTTAAAGCCAGTCCACAGGAGAGTGTGGGGGCGGGCGGGGGGGTGGAAGAATTTGGGGTGGACACACACACACACACATACACTCTTCTGCGTGCGCTCTATAGGGAGAAATATCACACACAGAGGGCAAGACAGCACTCCGGATGACGAAAGGGGGATTAACGCCGGTAATGCATAGTAATCTGCTTCTGCCTGCCTTGTATAGAAAACACAAGTGTACATTTTTTTTTTGGTAACATTTTGAACGTTTATAATGATCCAATTTAAAAAAAATGAATTTAAAAAAAATAACTAAAACAAAACAAAAACAACAAATACACGAGATAACTAAAAGAAGGAAAAAATACAAAGCCTGGGGAAAAAGGTGTGATTGAGCTTTGTACAGTGTAGTGTGTTAGAGAAAGCCGTCTGCCTGTCTTTGTGTCTGCGTGAGGAAGCAGCAAGAGCTCACCTGTGCTGCAGCAGAGATGGGACGAACAGGAAAGAGGTACAAACACTCGCAGGAGTCGAGTCAGAGCAATCCTACGCTGTACAATTTTTCTAAGTCTCTGGTTGGAGTGTTGTAAATAAACAACCACTTCCCCTGTGACTGCAGCCAGGAGAGGGGCAGGGCATTGGGTTCTCGGCCCGCCCGTAACATCTTGGCTCGCCTCCTCAGCGCGGGGTCGACACCCTAGGTCTTCTTTGCATACACTTCGTTGTTCCACTGCAATGTTTCATGTGTAAGCAACTTGGTATTGGCTACATTTTACCCTCTGGTAGGCTGGGTGCAGTTTCCACCATTTTGTTTCCACTTGTCTGGTTCCCCCATACCAGGTTTTGGGACCGCCCCCATTCAGCGTTTGTGTGTGTGTGTGTGTGTGTGTGTGTGTGTACGTGCATCTGTTATTGTGTGCGTGTGTTGAAATGACTCTGTTGCCTGGTGTGTATGTGGTGTCTCATGGTGCTGCGACTGCTAGACTGTCTGTCTGGTTCTGGGCCGCCTGACAACTAGTGCCGGTTCTGGTGTGTCGTGAATACGAGTCCTCACCATCCGAGCTTGCTGAAGGAATCCAGTTTTTATTTTAAATACTATCTTAATATCACTCAGAACAGTAAAATGAAGACGAGTATATTAGCAACTTGTGTTACTCTCTACGATGTTGCTGCTAACTGTTTGTGACAACTAGCTCATCTCTAACCATGACGTTCATTTGAGTTTCTAATCTTTTGGTTTGTGTCCCTGATGTGAATGTGTTGGGTCCATAGAGTGAATAGCTGTTTGGATGTCTGCTACATATAGTGTAAGCATTGTGACTGCAAATAAACCTTATTGGTTTGTAAAAGTGTGTCTACCATTTGTATAACTCGTATATACTCAAACGGTTTCAGAGTTGTCATTTTATTAGTTCCTGTTACAGACTTCCAAACAAATGTTGATATTATAAAATTAACATGTCAGGAACAAAAGAAAATGCATAATTTAACATAATATAGTTTATCCAATAGGGTTGGATCACTGTTTAAAATCTTAATGTGATGCATGCACCCGTTATTCACGTAAATACTGTGTAAAAGGGCCATTAACATAGGTGTCCACGGAACACGTAATTTTAAACTTAACCCTTGACATTTGGAGTAAAGGAGTCAGCTTATGTCTTGAGACAAAGCTTTAATATTGCAGTTCACAGCTCCTTGGGTAATGGTTGGTGGGTGCGTCTTTAAGTCTGTCATGGGGGTATTTAGTTTGGGGTTAGCTCTTAGGACATTTAGAGTTGTATACTGTGTCGTTGAGGCCTTCTCTGTTGCGAGAAATCTCAATGGCAAAGAACTGAATTCTTGTGGCTGGAAGAGAAAATGTGATAACATTATTCAACCCTATGTTTTCTTGGCATTTGATGATAATGTAACAGCACGCAACATACCAAATATTGTATTTTCCTCTGTATAGTCCTTTTCACAATCTAGGCGAAGCAGTGTTCCATAGTTGAAGTCTTCGATGATTCCGTCAAACTGATTACAAAATGGTCGCCATTTCTATGCAGAAAAACCTTATGTTTGAGTATACAGGTTTTGGCAGACTAATACATTATAATATAGCTCGTGATGTGAACCTCAAAGTTATGGTTCACTGCCCACCTCGATTCTAGATGATGTACTCCAACAATATAATAGCAATTTGAGAAGGTTTACACAATTTGTCACACTAAAATCAATATTGTGCAAGACAGTTTTGTACACTGGTTTCTGTGTACGATGGAACTAAGCATCATAAGGTAGGGCTATGTAGTCAAAGATGTAATTTGAAGTAAAACTCAAACAATTTTATACAGTATTATCAATAACACGCCAGTAAATAGTGTTTACATAGGTTTTCTGTAAGCCATTCACATATGTATACAATGTAACAAACCTCCTTGGCTTCATCAGATTTTAGTTCATCTGGATTGAGCAGTTTGAGGTTGAGGTCACTGAACATCTCCCGGAAGGCAGAATAGATTTTGTCATCCACCTTTGTCAGCTTGAGGAATTTGGGGTCGACTGAAGAGATAAGCTAAAGAGAACGTTTTGTTACGTTTCCCACCACACACTTGTTTTCATGGAAAAGTTGTATCCTTAAATGCTATCAACCATAAGTTGGCTTTTAATAGGTAGTTATGAATAGACCTTACATTAAAGTAGACTTCTGCATGGTTGTAGGCCTTCATTGCCCATATCACCTCAAGTTGGGGCTGGAAAAGAGGACAGTTATGGTAAGATATGCAACAACTATTTGTCTAAAAAAAAAAAAGTAGTCAAAAGCAGAGTCAAGTGTTTAAATATATTTGACAGTGACTGGGACAGGTGAATGAATAAATTGTTTTTTAGTGTGAATAGGGACATTTCACATTTTGAATGCTTTTATTGTATGGGATTGAATTCTATAATAGGGCACTGCAAGCCAAACTACAAATCCAGAGAACTCAAAGTTGTGACACCAACAATAATATGATTGGATTGTTTCCGACAAGTGAACAAGATGGAAATGTGTATTCTTCCATTTATGTTAGCCTGAGACACCTTACATCATTTCCATATGCATCCGCAGGAAGTGACAGTGCGTGTGCGGCTGCCGAGACTCCTTCTGCACCCTGTGATGATAACACATATCAACATATTATTATCGATCATTAGGCCGCGCTGCACCCTGTGTTGATAACAAATATCAACATATGATTATCGATCAGTAGGCCGCGCTGCACCTTTTGATGACAACAAATATCAACATTATCGATCATTGGGCCGCGCTGCATGCATGCGCAGCTACATATAAAGACAAAGGGGGTAAAAGACAGATCATAGAGGTATTCTTCTCAGGAAACACGTTAGCTTATATATACACAAGTAACTGAGATTACTGACTAAGCATTACACAATACATGTCTAATGTGCTAGCCAGTTGCTATTTGGTTCCAATGCTCCTGCACGTGTTTTTCTTTCCTATCGCAGAATATTAGCCTAGCTAACCGCGAGCTTGTAAAAATATAGTAACTTAACATAATTTCTTTATTACAAAACGACAATTATAAAATACGATTCGCACAGTGCGTTATAGGTTCAAGATAATTCATTTGTTTACGCCCTTACCAAAGAAGCAAGTCCACTATGCGACGCCATTTCTCTGGACTTGGTTTGATGACGTAATATCATTTAAAGGGTCAACTGCGGTTATATCATCACATAATATATAATATATGAAATACGAATATATACTGTATAAGAAAACACTATACATTTGAATACTGTATAAAACACATTTTAGTTGTTTTCAATCTTTTTAGTAATTATAATAGTGCTCATTAACGGAACAGTGATTTTAAGCCTACTGACGTGCTTCCCCCCCTGTGGCCAAAGAGAGCAATGTCGTATCTATCTTTCTCTCTAGACAGTTTTCTTGGTCAATCTTCATCCATTTGCGGCTTGCGTATGAAAATACAGTATAATTATCACATTTCAATCGGTCGCCTGAATCCCAAAAGAAATTTCGATCGTGATATATTGCCCCATGTGGATATAATAATAGCTACAATATGCGCATGCAGTGTCATCATAACAAAACTATGTGAGAATTTTGTGGTCAACTGAATCGCAGGAAAAATCATCCTACGCCTGATATTAGGCCTACTGGATACATCGACTCCATAGCACTTTACAACAGATACGTCTCCTCTATTTCCCTTCACCGTCCGCCTCTTCACCCCCACATCACACCCAGCGCTCCAGCATCCTCGGCGGAGCTTGAGCAGACAGTTATCGGCGGACTGCAGTTAACGCAGGGGATGTTGTATTTTTGGATGCGTTTAAAGAAGATACGAAGCTGAGAAGAACACACGCGTTTTTGGAGGTAAGGGATTTACGAATACCAAAAGCCGATGGGTTATTTCTAACGTACAGGTTAAAGCATTTTCTGCAGAAGCTTGTCTCCTTCGTGCGCGCAATTAAAGCACAGCAGGCCACACGATTTAGCTTCTACTAATCTAGGCCGAACATATTAGGGGGCAGATTTCATAGCCTGTTTTACAACAACCTCAAAACGCATTTTTATTATAGGATAACTGATGCCAAGCCTATATGCATATTTAGCCAATTGTGTCATTGCAGGTCACGGGTTTTCATTGAACTCTTCACAGGCCCGGACATAATGATCGTTCTAGCAGAGAGCCGATCAGGCTATATTCTACTGCCATTTGAGGTGTCAACATTAGACTACTTTTGCCTTACGAAATATAGCCAACTGTTAAATTGATAATTTAATAACAGTAAATTACTTGGGCAGCAGGTGGTTGGAAATTGAATCATTTTTATTTATAAATAAACGTTTTAAACGTATAGGCTATTATTTAAATAATTAAAGTTAATGTGTGTTCATTACGTCTGTGTAGACTGAAAGATAACAGACTTGTATATTTATAATTTCATTACAAAATAAAAACAAGTAACAAAAATTGTAAAATATAATACAAATGTGTGCGCTTGTTCACGTGCGCGCTCCTGCGTGCACGCTAATGGGCTAAATTGAAGCTTCAACTTCATTGACGGCTCCATGGCAGTTAAAAGCTCTTAACGATAAGACTGTGCCGCGGTTCGGCCCCTCCTCCTTGATTGCCAGAGAGACGGTGAAGGCACGGATCAATGTCAGATTCATCCGTATCCACCATCCAAATGACAGGGCATAGCAGGCAGGCTGCCTATCACCACATAACATCTTGTCTGTGAACCTTTAACCATAAGAACACCCACATATCTTATCCCAGGACGCATAGAAGACAATGTTACACCATAGGATCAGCATGGAGTCATAATAATAAACTTGCATTGCAAAATTATAATTTCCACAAATCATACAGTGCTTATAAACTGTATAGCCTACACAGGCTACACAAACACATACAGCCTGTTATGTATTTGGTCGTATAACATACAAATACATAATCGTAAAAGCTCTTTGACTAAAGAAGGCAGAAAGGCTTTACTTCCCATGGTGATATTCTCTGGGGAGGGGCAAGTAACCTTAGCAATGGTTGTCTAGGGCTGGCTGGGCGTTGGCCTGGCTGTGCACTCTGATAAACAGAGGGGGGAGGGGGTTACAGGCTGGGGGAGGAGCTGGCACAAATGAAAGAGGAGGCATGGTGCGTTTTTAAGAGGAAAGGAGAATGAGGTGAGGTTTCACAGGAAGTAAGACTCATCCAGCGGAGGATATATCCTCACACCACCCAGGTCTGTGGTCGGCATCATCACACGCTCCTCACATGGGAAATCTATGTTTTGCTGTCAGCTGAACATTATTTATGCCCCTTACGTTTGTTACACAGGGCACTCAACGTGTTACCTCCCATTTGATCTGTGGGAGAAGTAATAACATTGGGCTTTTATGAAAGCTTTTGCCTTTTTAGAGCTCAAAGGCCAGACCAAGAACATCTCACAAGTTGTCATTGCCTGTTAACCTTCGTTTCCCCAGAACTATCTGGCCTGCAAAAGAAGGTTTCTCTCCCAGCCATGCAGAAGGTAACCAGTCGCAACACATCCCCATAGAGGCTACAGTGCTGTATGTGTTCTTAAACATCAGCAGAAATAACGTAAACAAGCCCTGATGGTTCTCTTCATTGGTTGCACAGGTGGAGGGAGGGCTTACCTCAGTTAACCTGTCTTCCCGGGGTCCTAGTGCCCCTGGATCACCTGCCACAACCATCACAGTAAATATACACCCCCATGCACTGAAACACATTGTGTCTGTGTGTCTGACTGGCTGTGTGTGTGTGTGTCTGTCTGTCTGTTTGTCTGTCTGTATGTCTGGCTGTGTGTCTGTATGTCTGGCTGGCTGTGCGTCTGTCTGTGTGTGTCTGTGTGCGTGTGGACGGACACACACACTAAACGTGCGCTGCATGGGCAGGCTCGTGTCAACGACACGGTGGTGGTCTACAAGGACCTGGCGGCCCTGCCCAGAGACAAGGCCATCCTTCAGGTGGAGAGACCAGACCTCATGACGTACCAGCCACACCTGAGCTTCTCCTCGCTGGACCAGCCACGCCGAGAGGTACACACACACACACACACACACACACACCAGCTGTGCCTGTTCATGCTCTGACCTCCATGTGACCTCCAGAGATCCCTGTCTCCGCCCGCCTCGTCTCCACCCACGTCCCCCGAGGTGAGTGGCCGCTGGCCGGCCTACCCATAATGCTTATGACTTGTTGGCTTGTCTATTTAAAGCGTCCCCTCCGCTGTGTCACAGCTGAAGGTGCGCAGAGCGGAGAGCGAGAGCGGCTCCCCCGGAGGTTCAACGCTGCAACTGCAATCCGGCCGCAAGATTAGCGCCAGTTTACAGCATTTCCACAGACCGGGTACGAGACCAACCCTACCACACTTCACTGACCCTCACAACATGTACACGCACATACTTGTCATATACCGTAGATTATACATTTCTGTTTTGTATTTCAGATAATGGCACCAACATATACAGGAAACCCCCCATCTTTAAGCAAGGTAAGACCTTTTATGACCTCTGATGTTGTCTTCTGTGGCTGTGTGTATTTTGACATTTCAGACTGAAACATGGTTTGGATCTACATCTACAGATATTGCTAAATATGTGGAAGGCAGCATCATTCAATCTTCTAAGTTCCCAGCAGCCCAGAGACCAGACCCCAACCAGCCCTCCAAGATAGAGACAGAATATTGGCCCTGCCCTCCCTCATTGGCTGCTATGGGTAACACACACAAACATACACTATACAGACTGTAGGCTGCCATTTAGAATTGAGTGAAATGCAGTAGATTATCTGCATTTAGCTAATGCTAATTTGCATGGCATCTGGAAACCAATGCACATTCAAGTGGATGTAGCCTGACATACTATAGAGGCATGAAAATCATGACTTTCTTTACGTCTTCGGCACGCTGAACAGCAGGCACATGATCTCTTTGACCCAGAAATACAAATTCTCAGGTATATTTATTCAGTTAAGCTTTGTTTAGTTTTGTACCTGTAGATTGGCAGCAATTGCACACGCAGGTGTAGCACCAGAGATGCTTTGTCTTGGCAGTAACTGTAGTGACTTTCTTCATGATAGAGATTGAGTGGAAGAAGAAGAAGCTCCAAGAGGAAGATGAGTTTGAAGATTTGACCGAAGATGCAAATACACTACAGGAACAAGAGCTGGAGAAGGTTTGTCTTTCTTCTAACATGTATGTGGTTGTTTGGTACAGATCTAGATGCATTCTCTGATATAATCCTAGATGTGAAGCAAAACAAAAAATAACTGGCTTCAGTGTGCTCAAATAAACTCAGATCTTATACAGTTCCATTTAGCTCTGCATCGATCCATGCCAGGTAAATCTAATAGTCTAACATTTGGCCTTCAATTCAGTTTGTCCTTCCCATATGATGTGAGGTTGATTATTGCACATTTTGCAAACTGCAGCACTGTTGCAATGTCTGGTGTGCTTTCAGACCTTAGCATCAATGTCTTCAGTTACAGGGATACTTTTTCTCCTCAACTCTGTATAAGCATGTGTCAGATGGTGCCATTGTACACATGTACAGTAAACATAACCTATGGCTGGTATTGTGTGTGTTTGTGTGTTGTGGACAGATCAATTCCAACATGGGCCGCCTTATTCTGAAGGAAGAGAAAGAGAAGGCTGTAAATGTTCGCAGGAAGACACAGTCACTGCCTGACAGAACGCACATGCACACAAGTAAGGGTGATGCTCTCAGATGTTTTGTATGTGTGTGATATGATTATAGCCTTGTTCTAAATGGACCCTGTTCTAAATGGTCTGCAGGTTTGTCAACAAACACACCCAAATCCCCATCTCGCTCCGGCCTGACCAGGGTATGCACTTGCATTTTTTCTACACTAAACCTAGATTAATATTAACAGATTATAGCTAACAGGGTTAGTCAGGATTGCTTTGTAATCTCAAAGATAATGCTATTATTCTAATACTTTTACTTAGAACAATATGCATATTTGACAGACATATTGGGCAAACATAATATAACAAACATGCAAGTAATCTTAATGGATCCTTAAAGAATTGATCATACAATGGTTTGTTTTGTGTATAGATGCAATCTGCGGAATTTTCTACGGATGGCGATAAGGGACAGCTACGTAAGTGTACTGAAATACTTTTTTTCTTCTAGTTACAGTACCCATTAGACAATTCTTTATTGTAATATATATGTTGAACTTAAAGGTGCCATGTGTCTACTACAAAAGTGATTTAATCCTATTTATAACATCAAAGCAAGAATAGCACTAAACTGCTAAAACACTGAGAGCCAAGAACACTGCTATTTTATAATATTCCCATCATGCCATATCTTCAAGAAAGCAGCCACAGTCAACCAAACACACTGCTTATATGCTAGTTCTTATAGGCTATATCTCATTGGTCTGCTGGCTGCCTCTTCTTTGTGCTGAATAACATCTGTTTGTAGCCTATACACAGCCCTGCCTCTGTAAATAGTAACAGTAACAAAGTGGTGCAGATCACACCACACAACAATATCCTAGCCTTTGCTATGTGTTTTCAGTGTGTGGTGAGCAGAGCTTCTGACGGAAGCAAGAGGTTATATGGTTTATGGTAGATCGGACAAGCTTTCTCTAGTCTAGAATGATTTACTTAGATACCTTTAATGTACCTAGGCTTTTGAATGGGTCACCAAAACAATAGCCCTCCCTAATTTCCTGAGCAGATTCCGTCACTGCCTAGTAGCCTAACAGTTTCTGTGTAGACCTACTGTCACAGGCACACATGCTGTTGACACGAAGAAAGCAGACGAATATAAACATGTTTAAACCACGTCTATGATTTAAATTTGTCAAAGTAGACATGCTACACATTTGATCGTGAGATTCTTCAGATAATTTTAACATCAATGTAATTATCTAATTCAGATTTGAGATCATTTAAACAAAGGCGACGAGAAATGTCTTATACCTTTCTGAAGTTGGAAGCGGTCATTGAGTCAGAATATGTCCATTCCTCAATTTATAATTCTTCAATTGATTGGACCGTCCATCGATCAAAATAAAACAAATTAATCCAAGTGAATTTTCTCCTGTGGAGTCGATAGCTCACATAATTTGTCAAATGATGTCGCTTTTAACTGACTAACAAATAGGTCTACTCCTTGCGCCTAAATGTTTTCTTTTGTTACCTGGCTACAAAATATAATTGTTCACTCCTTCTCATTCAGCTATGTCAAATAACCCGAAAGGCATATTGTCTCTGTGTATAAATTCTGCGTCACAGTTAACTAGTGGTGCCGACAGAATTAACAATTGCTCGTTATAGCCTAAAGAACAAAAGAGGTAAGACTACTTATTATTCTAAGATATAGATATTATGCAAACTGGCTTCTATAATGAATGTAGTAGTATTTACCATATTTTCTGAGCAAGATGTGTGAAAGGAATAAAATAAAGGCCCACATAGGCCAGTCCAGTGATTAAAGCAATAGTCTCTTGATTGAAGTTTTGTATTTTGCTAAAGAAATTAACCACAGAAAATGAAGTATGTGAAACCTAAGCCATACATGTTATTATATACAGAGCATGATAGTCTATATCATACACACACACACACACCTCACAGCAATGCACAAAATACCATAGAATGCAAAAATATCAAGTAGTGTGATTAGCAATTGTAGCATAAAATGCACCAATCCAATGCAGCAGTTTTGGCTATATTAAGTTTAGTTTTGATGGCAAGGACTCTGTGTTTGTACCTGAATCTCCCAACAGTCCTAATTGCACTTAAATGCACTAAATTGGTTTAGTTTTTACATATATATTGTATACGGTTTAGGCAATACAAATTTAAAAAGTCCTAAAAGAAACCAATTTGTTGTTTATTATATGATGACATTTCATATTCTTCGATTAATCGACGAATCGTTGTAATAATCGGTAGATTATTTGATTACTAAAATAACTTATACCTGCAGCCCTACTAGTATGAGAGTAATCTCAGCCTCTTCCGTTCATTAGCACTACGTCACATAGGCAACTCTGTGCTGAACGTCTGATGCATATCTACCCTCGTAAGCTCAACACAGCCTTCTTGGACTTCCATAATTTCCAGTGCAATGATGCCGCAGGGCTTTATTTAATAATTTAAATGTAAACATGTATTTTAATCAGTATCCTTAGCCTACAAATTGTACAGCTTTACAAGACCTGTAAACAGCCAGAGTCCAGTTGGTTAGTTTTCTTCATTGCAAGATTAACGTCCGACCAAAACCCAATGTACCTGACACATGACTATTTACTGTTACATTGGTTTACATATGGATTTGGTAGCGGTTGAGCTGAATGAGAAAATGATTAATTAATTCATGATCCACAGTTTGGTCATAGCTGCTGAAATGTATTTTGAAAAGGTGAAGGTGAAGAGTTTTGAAAGGTTAATACAGTTTTGACAAATACCTGTAACTAATAATTGTAAACAAAACTGTAGGCTACTATGTCTTATCAAGATTGTATACATGTCTCTGAAGTGTATACAATCTTGAAGTCTAAAAATAGCTAATTAGACAACATATTTCTATACTGTTTTTGTTATACAGAATGTATAAAGAAAATATTGTATTGTCTCAGAACTGTAACACCAAGTTCAAATATAGGTGAGACATTATATTTTGTATGTGATTTTGATTTGTATGTCACTTTGTATCTTATCTCATCTTTACAGCGGCCCAGGTAAGCCTCATTTTAGGTCAATTTGCTTGTGTGGCTTGTGCATGGCCTTTAACACACATCTTGCACTTCCACAGCCAGCATTACATGACATCCACATAGTGGCTGTAAGAGGCTCATAGGCATTAGGCACCTACTATACATAGTGGTCAGATTGGCAGATAATGCATGAGTGCATCAGGCCCCCTAGTGGCTGCCAGGGCCCTATTATGCTTAATTCGCTGGCTCTAACAGTTTCTACTCAGTTCTGCTTTGTAAAATGAAGTGCATGTGATTGTGTAGCCCACCAGGTTGTAGCTGGTCATATACTAAAACTGAGTGTGTGTGTGTGTGTGTCTAGAATGGAGAGGCACGGCGGGAACGGATGGACAGAGGGAATTCACTTCCTAGTATCTTGGAGCAGAAGGTGAGAACGGTCTGTTCTGGCATCCGTGTAACTGGCTGACAAGCATGAGTAGGCATGCTTATACACAGAACTCCCTTACTCATGTGCTGTGTTGTGACTGTAAAGCACAGACAGGTATTTTAGGTTGGCTAATTAACAAAATGCAACTCATACTAATAACCTAACGCACAGGCACGCACTTGAAGGATGTCACTAAACCCCACCACATTATCCACCGAACTAGCTGCTTAGTCAGCCTTTTACTGCTCTCACAGCAGTATACTGTGGGTCTGACTGTTTGGATGTAATGTGGTCTGTATGTCCCACCCTCAGATCTATCCATATGAAGCGCTCATTGTTACCCACAGAGGGCGCTGTAAGCTGCCTCCTGGAGTGGACCGTACTCGTCTGGAGGTGTGTTGTGTGTGTGTGTGTGTGTGTGTGTGTGTGTGTGTGTGTGTGTGTAAGCTGCTTCCAGGAGTGGACCGTGTTCATCTGGAGGCATGTAGTGTGTTCTATGGTTTGGCTTACCAACTTGCTCGTCTCTCCTCAGAGACACTTGGATCCCGAGGCGTTCCAGCAGCTGTTTGGAATGCCAGCGGCCGAATTTGACCGCCTCTCACTATGGAAACGGAATGAACTAAAGAAGAAGGTTTCACTTTTTTAAAAAGGAAGAAACTTCATTCCCGTGTGTCATCGAATTACCACGCTGCCAGTCGCCAAGATCCACATTTAGCCAGATATCTGTAATATGGCTATCCCCCTAGCTTATCCTACAATAACAATAATCTATTTCTGCTGGCCACGCAGAATAGTATGAATACACAAATAAAGCTGGTGCCAGCTAACTCTGACTCTTACATGACTCTTACTAACTTTAACAGATGCACTGAATTCACTGACCATCACTCAATGTTACGACACACCCGCAAACAGATATGCTGCACATTGTAATGCTTTTTCAACATCTCTGCTCACTGTCCGTGTATTGTATGTCTACATAGCCTATCATGCTATCATGTTTTTTGTTTTTTCATATTATTAATTTATTCTAGTGGTTTTAACTTCAAGACATTTTATTACTGTTTTTAACTTGAATTAGTTCAACAGGCTTATTATAAGGAAAACCAATATAATGTATTAAATTATGAAACAATGTAATTAATATGTGGCACATTAAGGATGAGATTCCACCTACCTTGACTGACAGATGTTTATCAATGACTGTATTTCTTACTCTCATCTGCAACAGTACCATGTTGCTACAGGAAAAGCACTTTTGCTTGTTAATGAGCAATGTTTTTGCTGTGTATTTGTTTTATTTGCTCTAGGCCTATATCATACTTTCTTTTATAGGCAGCCAATAGGCTACCAAACATGCTTTCTTATTCTGATATTAAATGTGCCATTGCCTTCATGAGAATTTCAAATTCTTTGTAGATAATCATTGCAAATAAGCAGCTAAGTCATAGTCAATACAGTGGTTGTCTATTCTTGAATCTTGTCTTGCGGTAGTAGCATTCTCGGTCATATTAAATCACTTGAATCCTCCAGGTTTGCAATATGCTATCAGTGCTTATAAGTGCATATGCCACCTTATGTATATGTGGAGCCTGCATCACACATTTGTTTACTTATGCTTATGATCATAGTTATGTTTTTGTTCAGTGTAGGGAAGTCCAATAAATCAGTCAAACAACCCATTTAATGAATGGTGTGCCGTTAATAATTCATTCAATTATCATAGCCTACATTTTATGAAATAAAATGTAGGCATGTGTAAGATATCATTTGGACATGGATTAAAAATAGAACATATATATAAAAAACAGGCCTATTCACTATGGAACAATAGTGCAATTCAGGACCTGTTTAAATTGTGCACCTACCTACATGTGCTGTGATTTAGCACAAGTTTGTTTTACAATGCACACCATTAGGGCCTACTTTATATATTTTTTTTTTTAAAGTTTTTGAGTAGGAACAATTTGATCTATCATTTTGTGATTGTGAGAAAATGGACATACACGCACCAACAACAACGTGCATAGTGTATAACTCCCACTCCCAGACGTGAACAGCATGGCTTGATGATATAACCCCACCTCCGACACCTGAATGTGTAGTAATTATTTAATCATTTCAGTTCTACCACTAGATGCCACATTGAGCACACCATTAGGTTACCTAAAACCAAAACACACTATAGGGGTCACATGCACTCGCGGCCGGCTCGGGTATGACATTTACGAAACCAATCTAGTCCTACAATCTAAAAATTTAAACAACACAGTGGTTTGTTTGTGTGTTGTAGAGTAGACTTGGGCCTACTACACTCAAATAATACCCGACTTACACTGTGGCATATTAAAAAGTAATAGGCTGCACCATTGTTTTACATGCAAAACACATAGTCTATCCCAGTTGTCTTCAAAGTTTTTCGTGCCAGGGTTTCAATGATATCATGTATTTCTGAGCCAACATGTTTAGAACATATAGTGCCATTAGGGATAGGACGATAAATGAAATTATCGTTTATCATGATAAAAATACTGACGATAATCGTATCGTGGTGAATGTCCATTATCTTGATAATCAAGTGACTTGACAAAAGCTGTCTAGCTCACTTGTACTGTCCAATTGTATTGATACATACTAACTTATTTATTAGACTGCATCTTTTCAGTCAATATCCACTATGGCTGAATTAAGGCTTAGCTTGTCCACTGTGTCCCCCACATAAAAATTACTAATCAAATTTGTTAAAATACTGGTTTCAAACTAAATGAATCACATACAAAATATAAGCATGTGTGTCATGACAATAGAAATGTTTGTGTCTTAAAAAAATGTAAGATAGTGATGCCAGTGTTTTAGCGCCATTTTAAAATAATAGTTTATTGCAATAATTTTGTCCAGGATAGTGAGATAAATGTTTCATATCGTCCCATGCCTAAGTGCTGTGAAGAAAGCAATATAAGCCATCAAAACAAGTATTGACATATTAATACAGCACAGGTTATGTATTTATGTTCCTGTATATGTGACATTTATATGACATTAAACTTTTGTAAGAAAATAAGTTTGGGATCAAATTATTTGGAGGACCACCTGCTACCTCTCAGGACCCCGTTAAAGACCTCTGGACTAGCCTACACCATTTTAACACGAGTCTAGTTTAGCGTAATGATCATGTCGAACCAGTTTTCACAAATGTGCATACCATGTTGTACAATCTGATATGTTTGATTCTGATCACAGTGCAGTTATATTTACATAGTATGCAAATGTGTGGGATGATCCAAGCACTAAGAAGCTGAGAACAGTTAATTGTATGTCCCTGTTCAAGGTAACAGCAAAAAAAAAAGCACCAAAAAAATATATTGTGTAGGCTTCGTGTTGCTAAGCGACATAGTTGACATAAAATAACTGCTTGGCGATGTTCAGGCCTGTGGGCTGCCTGTGTAAAGAATGGAATGCCTCCCACACAAGCCCTTGATTCCCTGACAGGCATCACAGGAAAAAACCTCTTGTTAAGTCCAATTCAATAGACACAGGTACTTTTACATGTCTTTATTATTGAATGGAGTGAAACATCTACATAAATGCAAGGCCCTGCAGTACAGGTACTTGTTATTCCGTTTAAAATTTAGCTAAAAAGAAAGATCTTGATTATCCATTTCTGTGTATTCTGCCAGATATGTCTGTCAGAAATGAAATGAGGCCTCACTTTGACCGCCCTGGGACCACCCCTCTTCAATCCCACTTAGACCAACACCTAAAAACACACACCTCACATCTGCAATAACACAAGCACTTTTCAAAGCAGCGGCACTGAACTGTCCCAGCAGACAGAATGTAGCCACCGGCGTCTTCTACAACCATTATCTCACCTGCTCAGTTTTACCTACGTTTCTCTTTGGCCAATGCGTACACTTGACAGCAAGCAGGCCTTCTGCAATTAGAATATAACTCTGGGCTTTACTCATGTGGGTGCCAGATATCCATCCATCCATCCATCTCCCTCTCTCTCTCTCTCGGCGCTGTATGCACTTCTTGTGCCCAGATGGGTCTGCTCATTCTGGTGGGCAGCCTCAATCACAGAGAGACAGGTTGTTGGGTTTGTGTCTAGACAGGCTTTAGGAACCAGATTATTGTATTCAGGTAGCACAAGTTGCCACACATGATTAGGTAAAGCCTTTACAATCAACCCGTTAATGGATAACTGGACCTCATTTTCTCCCCAGACCATTTGTGACCAAATTATAGATACAAATGAAATAAAAATACATTTTATGAGGGGTTTTTTTCCAGGCCAAATTAATAATAACAGCAAATATCACCAGAACTCTAAACGGAAATGTTTGTTCAGATGTTGGTCACAAATAATCGCTAGAGTTGGGAAAGTTAAGTCCAGGTAAAACTCTCCTTGCATTTCATTCCCTCCTCCAACATATTTCTACCCATTCACTTCTGCATTATGATCTTCATGCTGCCCTCTTCCCCATTTCAATTTTGGGGATAATGCCTAATTCTATGTATTGCAAATTGCAATAAAAAAAAAAAAGAATTAAAACTTCAACATCACATTGAAAAGAGGGAACTATTAATATAATGTACATATATAATATAAATGTCAATACTTGCTCCTGGGAGCTCAGTTACACTATCATTGGCATAAGAAATGGTGGATTTTATGCAACAGAGACCCCAATTAGTTTTTTTTTCTCTCGCTCATCTCTATTCAAGAGCTTTCCTCTGTTGCTCAACATTAGCATGCCAAACGCCCAGCACACACAACTAGAGTTGATAAAAAGGTGTTGTGAACATTGTCCCAATTACCAACTCCTAATTACAAAATGAATTTGCCTCCATCTGAATTCGGCAGCGATTGCCTTGAGCAAAGTCCATGAATAAAGTACAATTAAGATCCTTCTTTTTTTCGTTTTTTTTTCTTCTTCTTGTTTTTGCCTTTTTTAAATCCTGCACCACTTGCTCAGGTTTAGTCTTAACTATGACATTACAGCTTTTATGGATGAGAAAATAAATAGGCTGGGTGAAGAGCTGGCCAGACTGAAAGCCTCACGTCCTCCAGGTCCTACTGGGATGGAGGACAGCGAGCCAGTTGAAGGAGAAAGGTGGAGAGCAGCAAAGAGAGAGCAAGGCCTAGGGAGAGGAGGAGAGAGGAGGGGAAAGGGGCAGAAGAGAGGGAGGGTGGGCGGCTGCCACCTAAGCCTGTGCGTTGGTGCCATTCTTGTCCGGCGGCGGCGCGCCGCTGGCTGGCAGGTTGTTGAGGGAGGCCGTGGCTTCGTACTGCTTGCTGTCCCGACGAGGGGGCATCCGCTCGTTGATGCGGTCCAGGCCCCGGGCCTCCTCGAAGCTCTGGATCTTGTGCTGGGGGTTAAAGCCCTGGATGGCTGCGAGGACACGCACAAGGTTACAGGGAGGCTAGCGCAGACGCTCAGCCACGCTAACACACATACTGTATACAAGGTCCATTTCTAGCTGACTAGCATGGTTAGCATGAGTAGCAGCCTTGTTAGCTTTCGTCCACTGTCCCATAGTAAGTCTGACATGCCTCCCCACATGATAGAACAGGGGTGGGATTATGATTTAGGATTGTGTGCATACAAACCATCGCACACATTCTGGCCAGATATGCAAACTGAGGAGAGATGGCAGACTTTCCAAACAGGCAGCTAGGGCGCATGGGATGAGCGAACAATGCTTGACCACACACACACACACAGCAAGAGTCAGATAAACATGACACATGAGAGGAGAGATTGGAAATGACTTGCATACCTCGTGCCTCTTCTGCCTCTACGGTGGCTGTGTAAGCGTGAGTAGAAGTGCCATGCCCAAAACCAATGGAGAGAGAGTGGTAACGTTATCAATGCATTCACTCAGTCCTGTTATCATTTAGTCACAGATCAGAACAACCCCCCCTTCCCCACCCCCCACCCCCACCCAATATGGTAGCAATTATTACAGTTGTAGGTTAGTGAAGCGCTAGGGTCTAACAGGCTGGTTAGATCTGCAAACCACAAACTTGCTTCAGGACGACAGTTGTGTGTGTGTGCGTGGGGGTAATGTTAAATTTAAGTTTTGTTTTTTTTCTTCTTCTGTGTAAACCAAACAGGAATGTTAACAACCCTTCATTTTCATATCAGACTGAGTAAAAGCAACACAATTTGAAATACACTTTTCTAAATACATTTTTTATAAATATTACAGATGATGTTTATGATAAATTGGTATAAATGACAAATAGCAACCAGTATAACCATCATTAGTTGCTAAATAATATCAGCTCACTTGTTATGCCATGTTGAATACATGAACCAGTGTCTCATGAAAGGGTTCAATACAGAAATGCATACATTCAATGTTTACCATGTGATTAGAAACACAACACTAAGCAGTCTGTAAAGACAGCTAAACCGTTAGCAATAGTCAGAGGGTATGTGTGCGCGCGTGTGTCTGTCTGTGTGTGTGGGGGATGGGGGAGGTAGGTGGGGTGGCTCCAGTTAGCGGTTAGTGTTGGGCTGAGAGTGCAGGCGTAGGAGGTCAACGTTAGCGTTCGTGTGTGTTGGCACAGCGTGACTGACTGACTCACCGCTCTGCAGAGTTTGTCGACCTCCAGACAACACTCCCATAGGCAACGTGCCAGTGGGTGTTAGCCCCTTCAGCTGTAGCACACTCTCATTCTCCTCTCTGGAAACACACACACACACACAACAGCGGGCTATCATCTACTGCACGTTGTGGGCGAACTTCAAACCTCTCAAACAGCAGTT
>JAODLL010000004.1:19438-53133 GCA_026546735.1 Forbesichthys agassizii | reverse complement strand
TTCTATTTAAAATATTGTTTGCTTATAATTGCTGGTATACGACCTGTCCAACTACTGACAAATGTACTAAATGTAAGACGCTTTGGATAAAAGCGTCTGCCAAATGCCGTAAATGTAAATGTGTTAGGAATAAATGCCAGCATTACCTGATGTGTAGAGGCAAATTCAAACATAGTACACAATGTTAACAGACATAATTGCCTCCTACAACATGTAAATCAACACAGAGGGAGAGCAAGAGAGAGAGGGGGGTGGGGGCAGATACTGTGCTAAGCTTCCGGTGTGACAGATGATTCCAGTTAGAAAATATGATGACAAACGCACACTGAAACAGGAAGTTAACAAGGCTATGATCAGCCTGGCGGCATGGTGTGCCGTGTTATCTCCCCCTCGTGTTTATTACAGGCTGCCTGCTGTGTTGGGCCTGGCCATGTGCTGACACTGATGGACAGCTTCTATTAAGAGCTCCTCCTGGCAGCTGGCAGAAAGAAGCACATACATTAAATAAAACCGTTATTACTTTCCATTGGCCAAGCCATAAAATATGGCTACCAAAGAGATGTTGCCTTCAAATGCAGTTTGATACCAGGTTTTAATTTGAGAGACTGCTCCATAACACTACCGCAATTGACACCGTCCTTTGTTTGAGCACAGTAATGGCCGTGTCCGTCCCTGGGTATTGATGAGCTGTCTCCTGCGGCCTTTGTTTGGATTTTATATGTCTCTGCCTGTCAGGGGCAGCACCATTGCTTCTACAGGAATATCATCACCCCCTCCCTCCCCACACACCCACTTTACTCCCCCTGTGTCTTCTTCCTCACAGAGCATGTCCTCTTATCAGGAGATGTCTTGCTGTAGCCACCCTAAGCTCTTTCCTGGCTACGAGATAAGGCGGCCCCTACAGTATGTATGAGAACCGGCTATGGTCGGACAACAATAGCAAGGCTTGTCGGGCCAAAATTACAGATGTCGTTGTGCGCCAGGCCTCAGATCTATCCATCCTGCCTTTGAATTACAACTGGGAGGTGGGTCCTAAACACTCATCTAATAATGATACATTGGACACACACACACACACACACACATTACTGTCTCCGTGGAGACGGCAAGACGGACATCTGCATGCTGGCTGGCAGCGGAGGTCAGTGGCACGTCCCCCAGCTATGTGCGTTGCATATTAAAAGCTTTATGGATGCAATTAAATGTGTGCTTAATGGCCAGGAGTTGGCAGAATGATTGTACAATTGAATTAGCAGTTATGAAGGCCCACATTACGAGATGAAGTAAATGCAATTACGCCAGGCGTTTTCTCTGTCCTTCCGTCAGGTTTAGCCACATGATGTGACTTAATTAGCTCTTGTCACATACACTTTCTGCCTGATGTAATTCTCCGACGGCTCAAAGTGTAGCTAAAGCTCGTCAGTCCCTGCTGTCCGATACATTGAAGCTGACGCATGCCAATAAGAACATTCATGTACTTATCTCTGCATTTTAGCCAAATGTGATTATGTTTTTGTCAAGTTACAGCTAGTTAGCTAAGAGAAGTGTTAGCTACTCTTAAAAAGACTGTCAAATAGGCCTACAGTAGCCTATTTGGCTGTTGGCTGTATGTAGCAGACTACATTTTAGCAACTGTGTTGCTGGGTATGTGCCCTCGGCTCGGAAATGCCATCTCCATCACTTTTATGAACACGAGGCTTTGTGGCCTTTCTGTTGCAATATTGCCAATTGACAAGTGAAATGTGAAATGAGAATGAAGTTTGATAAGTACATATAGTCAGCAACATGTTGTAATTTTCTCCTTCGGTAGGTCAGCGAAGGTCCACTCTGAGAGTAGTGAGCCAATACATCACAGCAATTTTCCTCTGTCAAGCCGTCGACAGTGATAAGTGGCCTTTGTATCAATACAAAATCTAAACCTGTATGAAGCTGCATTGTAAGGACTCAAACAGAGGTTAAATGAATCATACTGTATGCTCTCTCTTAAGTCTCTTTGGAGCCCTTTTTTCCCTTACAGAAACAATTGATTAGTGCTGAGCTCTTAGGAATGGTCATTTGCCAGTGATAGAGACACTGTGGATGTGGTGTCCTTGCAGATTTAGTGGTCACTTCGCTCAACTTTGCCCATTAACCTGAGTGCAGAAGGCAGTTTGCTCTCCCTTCTGAACACCAGTGGAACATTTATTACTTCGGGACACTCTAATGGATCCCAGTTAAGGTGTGTTAACAATTTTTCTATTGATTAATTGGAAGAGAATCATAGCCAGACTAACTTAGCCTAAAAGATTTAGTGGCTTTTAAGGTAGTAGCTATGAATATAATGCTTTAGAAAGAGCTTCTGTACATTATATATATGACACCTGCTACATTAAGCTACATTAAGGTTTAATATGTCTTCATTACTGGCACTTTGCCCAACCCCTTCAAGGTTGAAATAGAGATCCACCTTTCATTATACCACCCATCATCGCTCTATGGAGAGATATCAAATAATAATGGAATTGTTGAAACAGTTCTGCCTGAGTTGTTAATGTTAATCGATGTATTAAATATTAAACATTTCCATAACAGGACTTTGAACCGCTGCCATGCTTCTCCCCTCGGGACAATTCAAACTGCTGCTGCTAGCTAAACTCACTTCTCCGCGGTAATTAGCCAAAGTAGAGGTTGATGGCAACCTTTTCACCTCTGACCTGACGCCATCCCTGCTGCCGTGGTGGACCCAGAGAAGTCTGCTGAACAAGGGGGAAATCAAAGACACCTTCAACAGGTCATCGTGGAGTTTCCATAAATGTCCAAGATCTGCTGATTTGGCTACAAAAAGCTGGCAGATACTTTGTAAACCAGTTAAACTATTTTTGGGGGGAATTAAGTGTACCCTACAAATTAAACCTTTGTCAAGGTATTGCTTCATATATTTTGTGTGACCTCTGATATTTGAACATTCATTGTATAACAAATTAAAACATTTAACAACAATCTTAAAAGCTAAAGTGAAATACAGAATATATTAGCTATATCTGAGCCTACATATAATTTCAAAATGAATTAATCGCTCAAACTCATTTCCTCTTGTTTTGGTGAACTATAACCCATCTGTGCTTTGAAATGCGTTGCTGATCAGTGGACATGTGTTCCCTCTCAAACAAACACTCACTCATGTATGGCCAAGAAGCGCACTTTAACAGCAGTTCGGCAGAAAGTCCACCTCCGAAGCACAGCAAAGAATGGAGAACATGTCGGATGAAAGAGACATTCTGACTGCCGCACACGACGCAGCAAAAATAAACGTCTCACAGAGAGCTAACGTCAGACTGGCGTGCTACGGTACCCGATGTGTACAGAGAAAACACTTGCCTCCGCAGGACACCCCAGACTGGCCCAGCCGCCCAGATATTCAACCCTAAAAATCTATTGCTTTTTCCTTAAAGAATAAGCATCCAAGGGCTTACACATGTTTGCTTTGCAAATCATTGGATGAAAAGAAGTCAGCATATGACCAAAGTCATTTTATATGCCTTATATGTCATATCATGATTGATTCTTGCTTCAATAAATTTGTACTTAAACAGCATGCAATTCAGTATATCAACCCCCAAGAAGAATGAGGGAATATTAATTTGTCAAATGTGTAAGGAATGCCTATTTGAGAGTTCATAAAATGTAACTAATATTATCCTCTCTGCTCTGTGGCGGCTATATCGCACAATGTGTGTTGACAGTGCTTGGTTTAAAGATGCACTATCACAAACATTGAGAGTGTGAATGCAACTATCCAGCTGCTGCCTGTGACGGCTTGAAGAAATGATTGAAGGAACGCCATTCACTCCGGCTATTGTTTAATGCCACATTAGCAATCTGCAATGTTTTGGATCTGTTTGCCAGTGCAGGCAGCTCTAGGCAGATGGGCTGGCCCGTAACATAGATCCATTGCCACATAAATTCTCGCTTGCCATCAAACGCGCAAGTAGAAACAGCACTAACTATGTGTTAGCGCTGGCAAAGCCTCTGCCATCTGCAACAGTTCATTTCTGAATTTTCCCAATTCAGACATCTGAGTGATGAATTCAGATGTTATCTCTCATTAGTATTACTGAACAGGAGAAACAAACACAAATGTATATTGTCCTGCGGGACATAGACCAGTGAACACTTTGGCACATGGACATAATTCATAGTCATGCGTATGAGGTATTAAACTACCAATATATTTTCATAACCAGGATCATATGAATGCTTGAGCATATTTATTATTCTTCTTATTTTTCTTTCCAGAGTTTCCATCGCCCGTCATATTTTATATTGTCCATCATTTAGAGGCTACTGAAGACGCGTGTGTTAGTTATTCATTGTAAAAATATTTTAGAGGAAAGTGACATAAGGTTAGCCATGTGCGTCGTTAGGCCTGGACATTTGGGGCTTAAGCCCCAGATATTTTTGTCCAATTGCAATAATATATTTGTCTTCCGGATTATTTAGCATAACGGCATAGTGTCGCGATTATACAGAAGTCTACTTGACATGGCGTATCTTGCAGTCATAAGAATGCTACCTCACACAACTCTATCTCCTACCCTCTGTCTCCTACCCTGAAACAAGCTAAGAACAGAGCACAGGATTGAGAGAGGATGCCATTTGCCAGAAACTCAACATGTAGTCTACTACTCAACAGAGACACTGTTAGCGGCTAGAGGTTTGTGCTCAGCATAACAATGGTTAAAGTAAGTACATTATGCATTTAGCATATGCCTATTTGTGTGTAAGTGAGAACACGAAACAACTACATCTTACATCTTAAAATAAACCACCTAGCCATAACTTTGTAATTGTTGGTTAATGTAGGCTGTAGCCTTTAGGTTAGACACACAAGAAGAAGGTTGTTTAAATCTAAAATGAGCTTCCTCTTAGTGAAGAAATATGTTCATAAACATTTATAAAGTGTTATTTTTACCAATAATTACAATAAACTCTGCATCAGTTAGGCTAAATATACAGTACTAGCGCTAGAGCTAGAGATACTATAGCTGAATGACCAGGAAAGACAGAAAACAATTACATGATGGGGAAACAAGGAAAGGGAAAAACAACAAAGAGATGAGACACCAGTAAAAACAGAGACAGACAACAAATAGTGAAGGAAAGATAGACAGACAACAAATGAGATTAGATGAAGACACAAGGAATGACTGACAGGCAACAAATAGTATACAATATGATGGAGAAACAAGGAAAGAGACAAAGAGTAAATGATAATGTAAATACCAAAAGACAGAGACAACAAAGAATAAAAGACACCAGGAAAGACAGATATAACAATTGCTAGTAAAATATTATGAAGACTCCATGAAAAACAAATAGTATGTTATGTATCAACAGAAAGTGGTAGAGACAGGAGTTGTTGCTGAACAGAACAGAACAGTGTTCTATCAAAAATGTATCAGTAGGCTAATTCATTTAAGCTTACAGTGTACTTTTATTAATGTATAATATAATATAATATAATATAATATATCAAACTTAGCATGACATATTCTTTTATCAATAAATTATACACTACAATTGTCAGCCAACTTTAAACTGTACATCCAAATGAATGTTAATATCCTCCTGATTCAAAGCAGTTCGTGATTTTGTCCCATTCAAAAGGTACAAACACACAGAATTTAATTTACAAATTTACATTGCTTAAACATAAGCATGATATTCGTAGAAAAATACAAAAACTGAAAATGGTGTCAGTTGAGAAGTCAATCATTTGGCTGTCTTTAACCCACTAGCAGCAGAATATTATCTGTTTGTCCGAACCACAGCCTCCACTATAACAAGTGTATCTATGGCAAGCAGACATTTGTAGAAGCTTGCTTCATTCTCTGCTCTCCATCCACACAATTGACTTGTCATGTATTTTCCAGCTAATTAGCTCTTTTAAATCAGGGGTTATGTAAGGCTTGCATTGATAAGAAGATTGCAGTAAATTGACCGTATAATGCTGCCATTCATTCCAGGACAATGAGCCCCCCGTAGCGATAATCAGGATAAATGAAACACAGTGGAGGAAGAGTGATGGCCGGGTAGCATGCATGCTGGGAGATAGCAGCCGTTAACAAAACCAAGGTCGCTCATTTCTTCTGTTTGGGTTAAACAGCAGGGTCAGGTGGGGGTGGGGTGATTAGAGGAGTTGAGACGCTGTTATGTGTCTTGTTTCTTGGAGCATGACATGGTTATCTAAGGACTGACTTCCCTCAACATCTTTTATAATTCAATTGTTCAGTGAGTGTGGCCATTTATAGAATAAATATTGCCATCAAAACTGTAGGAACAGGAAAGGGTGGGGTGATCAGGTTGATCATTTTCTAAAACGTTGGCGATCATTTTGTAAACAATTAAATAGACTGATTCTGTGATTCAAAAAGATGGCTGCTTTAACAATGCGGCCCAGCATTCCTTACTTGCACATCCTAATGTTGTGTCTGTTTGTAAGAGAGTACCACCAATCTGTCTGTCCATTATCCCGTGCCCTCTAAATAGATTCTGGCTAGGGGCTGTGATTACTTGTGGCTCCCCAGGTTACATCACAGCTCCACTGGCTAACCAAGTGGAGCCTCATCTGAAACTGTCAGGCAGGATACGGCCAGAAAGGGGGTCTCTCCAGGGAGATGGGAGCTCCGTTGTGGCCCCTCTCCCGGTTCACACAGAGAGGACTTGTCTGTGGCCATTGTGGCTGCTTGCTGTGACATGTGACGGGCGCTGAGTGTGCACCGAGCCAGGACACATTGGGCCGTGCTTTGACGCAGACAGGCTCCTTTCCACTGTCTATACAGCTTGGCGTCCTAATTCACTGAAGATTAGCCAGGAGATTTGTTATTGCTCACTTTTAAAGGCACTGACACAAAGCATTTAGGCTAGAAGATGGCTCTTACAAATGTATTTGGCTCCCACTGTGCTACCAGGCTGTGAATTGCTGCCTGGCAGAGGTCTGCGTATTCACCTCGTCAAGCCAGTCCAACTCATAATTGAACAACGTTATCTTCTTGACTTTATAGGAAATGTGGTTTGCTCCGCTTGCATAGGAAGCTGGTGTCACTTGGCTGAAAGGATTTCATGGCTCCTGATTCGTCAATCACTTTTCAATTAGCAAATGAGCTCTATGCCGCTACCTCCTGACTCCTGGACTGAGGTAATACAGAGGATAGCTGAGCCAGCAGCTCTTAAGCACTGGAACTATGCACTCCCACACACACAGCAATGCATTTAACGTAATATAATATAATTACCATTATGCTGTGGTGTTTAAACATGCTGGGCCATGGTGAAGCCTGTGCCTGGCATGAACCTGACGACATAACATTTATTAACATATATTTCATGTACTAGTACAAACACATTATAAATCCAAATGTGTTTAAAAACTCTAAGATAAATAGTATTCCAAATACTGCCAGAATATACTAAATGTAAAAATATATTAAATACAAATATACAGGATACATTTTAATTGTGTTTTTTAAAATTTTTTAGAATACTAAATGAACTGGGGTGTTTTTCCTCGCCTGTCAGCAGGTTTGACCTTCCCTGTCTCTGTGACAGTTAGCTGCTGAAGGGCGTCCCGATTGGCTGACAGTGCACTTCCTGTCTGCTATCACTGCATTGATGGTTGCCAAGGTGTAAGAGGTCTGGTTGCCATGTAGGCAGTTGATGAAGAAAACGGATCGATGGAGTGAAGAATGATGAAGAAATGAGAGGAGAAGACGGACAGGCTGCAAAAATGAATGTGTCACATTTTCTGTGACGTAAGCCTTGAATCTAATACGGAAAGACAGTGGGGACTGTATGACTGTATGTATGCTATACATTTAAACACAATATATTTGAAATTATGTTTTAAATTCAATTTAAATGTGGCTTATTTCTCCTAAAAAATATATATGGGTTTTATTTTTTACATTTAATTTACTATAAGCCATGATTTAATTATGTTTTACATTGCACAATGTTTCAGTTCACCTGCGGTCCAGAATACATAAAAAACGAATCTATTCTGTTCCCTTTAAAATAGTTATATCAATAATAACCAGACAGCAAAATGATTGATGAATATATGGAATCCTAAACTCCTCTTGGTTGGATGCCAGGCGAGCGTGGTTTATTTGTCTTCATATTGTGTGAGTCTGTGTTTATGTTCGGCCTCTAGAGAAGCCACATGTCCTGAGAAATGACCCCAACCTACCAGAGACACAAAAAATATTATTTTGCAGTGCCACTCATTTTCTAAAACATTTTTTGCTACTGTTGTTTGTCAAAATTACCCATACATTAATATGTCCATTAATCATAGCTTGTTTCAGAGACATAAACAATATTATTTGCGTGGTGTGACTGCTCAGAGCAAGTACTTTTTCCCAGAAAGCACTTGATATAGCCCAGGTTTGTTGCTTTGCCCTGTGTCGAAATTCTAAGTGGTGATTTCCATATAATATACATGAGGTAAATAATACATTTGACACAGATGAAAATAAGGTCATTTGTAAAAAAAAAACTCACGTTGGAACTGGGGCACCTACTGCAGTCTGCAGGTATTTCACTATTTCCAGGCAAATTGATTTATTTCACATTATTAATGAACTTTGCTGCAGTTCCACTTGTCAGGCTTGGCTTGCGAGGGTCAATAACGAGAGGAAACTTGATGTTAGTGGATCGGGCTTAAGTGATTCTGTCGCGCTAACGATTCAATATATCAGGACAAATGTCAGCTGCTTTTAATATGTTGATTTTCAGGGCCTCATCTGCATAAGTACTGTGTCTGCCAGGGTATATGCCTCAGCTGGAGCGAAGATATGTTATGACAGCCTGACCATCCCTCTGACTCTCAGTTAATATTTAATGAAACATACAGTAAGTGCTGGTAGCCATATGAGTAGCCTAATAGAGAAATGATGCTGAATGTCTAATAAACCACCACTTTAGTGAGAGTCAGCAAGATGTGTTTTATATCTTTTGTCTTTGTTGTGATATCTGTATCTTCATCCATGGTGTAATATTGATGTGTATTGATATGGATTTGGAAGATTGTGTTAATGAATCTAACTTATCTTAAAATACAGTATATTATAGTTTAACATGCAATATAATATACAGTATTTAGTATATAGTTTACTATAGATGCCTATCAGATCCACATGTGGCTACAGTATCATTAGCATGATAGAATGCTATAGATGAGTCTAATGGAACGGTATTGCATTGTAAGCGGTAATGGGTGAGTTGCAAGGGTGGGATGTGGCAGGAGGGACATGTAAACACTTAAGGTGACTTAACCGCTGGCTCTACTTTCCTGGCCCATTGCAGAAATCAGTACGATGGATCGGACGGGAGAGATTTAGTTGCAGGTGGCAGAGGTCGGTGGATTGTGTATTCTGGGCAGTCAATAATAAAGTTAGGACTTATGCCTGCAGAAAGTTAATGAGCAATCACAAGGACCTTGGAAAGTCATTTGCATCTGGACATGGGCTTTCCACTTGGCTGAGAGACGGCCCTGGGGAGCTAGGAAATGGTGATACTGCAAAGGCAGAGTTCCTCATTGTCACCCTCGAACAAAAGACGAATGAGTTGGACAACAAATATTGGAAATAAAATTCTAATATGCAGTATTTCAGGAAAGTATCCCAATGGTATTCAAGTCGAGGTCCAATTATTGTGGAATTAATTTGTGCTGTGACAAAAGATATTAGAAATTGTATTTTATACTGTATTTAGTTTTAATCAAATTATTCATTTCAAATTGTGTTGTTGGCAGTCTATATTCTATATTTCTATATTTTCTATATGTTTACACTATACAGAATAGTGGTTATTTCAGTTTAAGTCACCCTCTCCTTTTTCTGTAATGATGGAGCAGCCATCTTAGTTTTCCCACCAATCTGTGCTCTAAGTTGTTGTCTTTGTAGCAACATCAGAGCGCTCACTCAGGCAAAGCCGCATTCAGCAACAGTGGAGCTGGTAGTAGTCCATCAGAATATGCAGCGGCAGCCCGTGTATGCATGGAGCATTGACTTTATAACAAGGTCACAGTCCACCACGCCACGCACGCAGGCCGTGTAATCACGTTCTCTGCTCTCACATCCGCTGCTATGAGGCTGTAATCTGTCCAGCAGTCTCTCTCTTTCTGCGCAGGTCCCCTTGGCCCATGTGGCCCTTTCAGATTCCATACAGCCCCCCTTCCCTTGCCCCAGAGACCCAATCCCTCTTCCACCCAGACACAGGGGCCATAAGGAGCTCAGGCAGCCAGGCGCAATATAGAAAGAGGCCAAGCATGTGATCTATTTGTGCCCACTTTGGCACAATGCGTGGATACGCTGTAGAGGAAAGCCAGTGAGGTTTGTGAGCATCTACCCAGTGTGTGGTCAGAGCTGTGAAGCATGACATGTACATTCTTCCATACCATGCAATAAAAGTATATAATATAAGTGCATCATGCACAATTATATGATGTTACTATGATGTTACATGTAAACAAGCATTCACACCAACTGCACATTATAAAGGAAAAGGAAAAGCTTGTATATCATGCATGTTTCATTTGTTTTGTAGTCCCACTTTTACTGGATAAAATACATTTAACTGTAACATTATATACCGCAGAATATAAATAAATCACTGCTAGAAGCATGCAAAAACATTGCTCTGTTTTTCTGTTGTATGACTGTCTCTTGGTCTTTTGAAAGCGCACTCATGTGCAAAACTGAAGCATATAGTTAAAGTAGGAAGGGGGGAAAGGAAATAGATTTCATTACTTTGCTTTGCAGCATTTTCTCCCGTCATTACAAAGCAGTAATGGCCGAAGAAACAGATTGCTCTGCTACTCACATCCAACAGGCCTCATTTTAATGTGCCACTATTATGCGACTCGCTGCTTTGTTACAGTCAACTATGAGGGCCTTTTCCCTCTGCCTATGTTTTATATATCTGTATAGGGGGAATAGATGCTACACTGTTCTGACAAGAGACAAATGTTTCATTCAAATGTTGCTTTCGCATATTGTGGAACAAGTAATGAATTCCTGCACCACAGCGAGCCTGGTTCACTATGTCAGGCCTGAGCAAGGTGGAGTCACATCTCCACAACAGCCAAATTAAATGTAATGTTCCATTCGCCACAGGGAAGGTGCATAAATCAAGACTTTTGATTTGCATGGAGTGTGGCGAACAACCTCATCCCATGCAAAAATAAACCAGGACAGAATATAATGTCACAGAAAGAACAATGTAATCTCACACTTCCTAATACAAGCAAGCAAGAGGCGTGGCCAATTCAATTCATACTGGTATTATGTTGCTCTGATGTCAAGTATATTATTAAAAACCTGCCCCCCAACCGCACTAGCCTCTTTCATTTAGAGAAAGGAAAGGCTATTTCAGAAGTTTGCCTTTCCTGATTTGAAACTGCCAAACAAAAAAAAAGAGTTTGCAACCATTGGATTCAACCTTTAACCTTTCATATTATTGCTCATCATACATAGTGTATCACATAAACATATATATATATATATATACACACACACACACACACACACACACACAATGTATACAATATATTCAATGGAAGTGACCCTCTATGCCAGACCTGGGCAAAGTCAGGCCCATGAGCCGGATGCGGCCCTTTTAGACATTCTACCTGCCCTGCCTGGTAAATCAAACATTTAAAAAAAAATACACCATAAAATTACTTGACGAGCTCTGCAGAATGTAACTTTATTTTTTGCTGTGTAAAAAGTGAACTGTTGTGTTTGATTATGAAAATGGTGGTGCATAGGAATAGCCTGGCATAAATATGCAAGTTAACAAAGTTAGCTATTTTGTTTTTTACTTTAAAATGTTTGCGCATGTTGGTTAACAAAGTAATGTGGGCCGCGAAGTTCTCTGACATTTTCTATGTGGCCCCCAAGTGAAAACAATTGCCCACACCTGCTCTACGCCATGGTCTCAAGATGGTGTCTGTTTTTGAAGTTGTTATATGTGCGTGTGTGCGTGTCTGTGTGTGCGTGCGTGTGTGCGGGTGTGTGTGCGCGTGTGTGTGTGCGTGTGTGTGACCCACAAAGCATTTGTTTTGGTCTGAGATACTGGTGCTACAGTGGCAGGGAGGATCATATAAGGACAGACCAATTATCAATCACTTTTACTTTTACCACTAGTTTGTGATGGCGAGGCAGAGATTAATCTGTAGGACGTCCTAATACATAGCCCATTACGTACTGTGTGCTTGCATACAGTATTTGCCTGTATAAACGTAATACTTTATGGTGTTGACAGTATAGTTGATAGCAACATAGGGCTAGCAAAAGTGCAAAATGAAAGTCTAATTGCTATCAGTTATAAAAGTGTGTGCTTAATATCCTTTTATATTGTAAATCATTCAAACAGCTTGCACTTATAACTATGACTTGCAAATGCCACTATTAATGTTAAGATCTATTCAAATTTATCCTGAATAATAATGTTATGTGATAATATGATTTGTCATTCCTAACACATGGGCCTAATGCACAACATTTCATTATACATATATATAGGCCTAACAAACAGTTCGTGTACATTGCTTGCTTGGAAGACTGCCGATGAACAAACAGAATGATGGCTAGTGGTGATTACCTATAGCATCTGTATTTATATTTGGCATTCCTATTCCTGTGAGATAATGCAAAATAGTTTTTCATTCGCTAAAACGATTACGGGTGGATACACAACCAAACACACACACACACACACGCACATGCACACAGTGAGATGTCTGAAGTCCCATTAGGAATCAGCCTTGATCAATACCCAGTGAATTAGAGTGCTACTGATCTGATTAACTCCCCATTATTTTCTACCCGCCCTTAGTTAGGATGTACAATGAGAAAATATACCACTTTCTTTTATCTGGACATTCTTTAAATGCAATACACACTTGCTAGGCTGCATTGCATTTATTTAAGAACACATTGCATGTCCGCCCAGCAATCTTTGCAGTTAAGCATGAGCTTTCTTATAAAGTAGAATTGTATTTTGAAATATCAGTATAAGGTGCAGTATAAATGCAGTATAAATACAAGATAAATGCTAATACTTTTACAAAACAAAAATATAATTTAGTGTAATGGTAACCTGATGCGCCAGATGGTTTATTACACACAACCATATGAGAAGCATCCACTGATACTGTTTAGGCAATCGTTTATCACACATACACTACGTTTGGTAGTTTAGTGTATACAATATGAACTGCTAAATGCACAAACCGGTCAGATGGGCTGTGCTATATTAAAGATGTAGTCAGCAATACTGGTGTAAGGTTGTTGATATTTGAACTGGGTCAATAGAGAAACACCTCTCCTTTAATGCCACGAGCTGCTCCCTCAGCTCTATAGACAAACATAGCCATCACTGGGATAGTGTGGTTAGGGTAAGCACCCATTTGTGTTCCCATTTACAGAGCCATGGCCATGTAGAAACACCAGATTATCGGACCTCTCTTGGAACATAAGGAGATGTTTTCATAATTTCACAGTGTAATACCATAAAATCACTAACTCCACATTTAAGGTCATTCATGCTCAGGGTCTGATTGCTTCTTAACACCGCCTTTAAGCTCATGTGCACAATATTCTACACTGGTTAATCCTTCACCAGTGAGGGATGCAGGTTTCTGAAATGACATTCTCTTTGCCTTGCTATGTTTCCTAATAGTTCCAGCGAGGATGCGGCGATGCCCGAGGGCAGAAGCAGAGAGGAGGATGTTGTGATGGGATTAGAGCACGGAGCGATAGAGCGAGGGAGGCAGCCCTGGATAGAGAGGTTCAGGTGTAGCAGCTCACCCCTGTAGTTAAAGAGATTATCAACAATGAAGATAAGCTATAGAAAAGTTACTTCACTCCACAGCCATGATGGAAAGTCTACATATTTCTTGAACAAATTCCCAGAAAAGGCTTTTTATTGTATAAGTGTGTTGTGGCCAAGCGGTACAGGTGGTCATGCGTTCACCTTGTGAACCCCATAGCACGGCCCGCCTCTATAAACCTAATAAAACAGATAAAAGGGATGATCGGCTTTTATATTAAAAGCCATATATTCTGATTAATTCTACTCTTTTTCAAATTGCTATTCCATGGTATAAGAAATAAAGGTGGATAGTGAGATACAATCGCTTGCAAGGCAGAGAAGCATTTAGGGTATAGTGATTTATTATCCACACAAATGGATGATACAAAACATGTATTCTAATATATTAATATTCAATACTGAGTTATAAACACCAACTGTTTAGACCAGGACATTTTTTTATGAGCACCAGTAAACAAAATCCCTGTATCACACTGATGGTTTGTGCCTAAATAAAATATCCAGCTGGTTGTACTGTATGGTTCTAATTTCAGTTGATGGCAAACTCTTAATTTATGATGAGCTGTAATAGAATGGACTAATTTATACTGTGGTGTTTATGGAACAGAGGATAACTGTGATTTTGGGGCCACTTTATGAGAGATGTTTGGGAGGCAAAAACTTAGCAAACTTAGCATTGTGAAACTGTCGGACCATCTGTGACAGTTTCTCTGCTGAAATAAAGTATAGCTTTAATGGCCATATGTCTCCGCAAAACTGTTATGGGGCAGTTACATCTACAGAGAAGTGTGTCAAAGATTCACTGTGTTTTAGTGTTTGGTGGCGATAAACTATTTGATGTAGTTAGGGGCAGAATTATTAGGCTACATGCTAGTTACTGTAGTCAGCTTGTGTGGTCAGTAAACTTTGACCAAGTTTTACAGACATTTTTTAATGTTGTGCTGCAGCGAAGAAGCAATTTCCTTCACAAAAAAAGATAAAGCCATTTCTTTGCTTTGCACACTATTCAGTAAACCTCATTGCCCAATGTATATAATAAGTTGGATCTAACAGCAGTGTTTTTTTGTGTAAAATACAAATAAGGAACAATAACAGTCTTTGACCTTTTGTGCATATTCTGTTCAGTGTGTGTGTTTGTGTGTGTAAGAGAGAGAAAGAGAGAGTTGGGGGCTGAAGGGTTGGGGAGGGTGTTCAAATTGAGCACAGGAAAGCTGTGAGAAAAACACACACAACCTTATACACCAGCGATTCAAATCAAATTTAAAGCAGAGCTGTAAGAAATTCCTGCTGCAATGAGCCCATGGTCGTCGTTCAAGCAGCACAAGAACAAGTACACAGAAGTAGAGAGGCAGAAGAAATAGGCAGCGGTCGGGCGGAGAAAAAGAAAAAACATCCCCGTATTCCAACTTGCAAATAAAAAAGCAAAGCAATCAATCATGTTGGAGAGCCCTCATTCCCGCCTAGCCTTTCCAGAGAGCAGCGAAATGATATCGGACAAGACTAGAATATGCAAAGTCTCTTTCTGGAAGGGCCGGGGAGCGTTTTGGTGGGGTCCAAGAAAGATAAATGGGCATTCCAAGGAACGACACGGGGGCCTGTTAAAAGTTTACTGTCACAAACACTAATTAATCACGGGGCTAGCGGCTATTAATCATATATTAATGAGATGGTCTCTTTACTTTGGCCTGTCTGGGCTTTCTCTCAGCCCTGTGGCACCTTGGAGGCCACACTGAGCAGAAGGCATCCAGAAGTCAATTAATCTTCCTGCACCTCCGCCTGTTCCAGGGAGACACTTTCATTGAAAGGAGGCAAATAGCGGGGACATTTAAACTGTCCATATTTCAGCGTGTATTTTTTTGGACAGTTAATCACCCCGCTACTACATAGAGATTCATTCGACTCTTTTAGATTTCAGTATAAAAGAGCCAGAAGGGGGCTGGGGAGGGAGGGTTTGTGGTGTCTTCATTTGGTGTTTAATCTTTCCTAGTCAGAGAGGTGAAAGTGACAGGGATGAAATGAACTTGGCAGATTATTTCGAGTGATGCCTTTTTGATTGTTGAAAATGTGCCACTAAAACACATTCAGTGATGTCAAATGAAACACCATGTTGTGGTCAACCTTGCTATTCCCATTGCTCTGGTGTTATTGATCGGACTGCTCCCTTAACTGAGTCCTCTGGACATAGAGTGCCACTGAGGTATAGTTATTTCATTTTATTCAGCAATGACTCACCGGAACACTCTGTCTGAAAATAGTCACAATTGTCTAGAGAAGTTAAATGCCTATTGCAATCTAGTGATACAAGTAATTGGATGTAAGTAAGTGACTGCAATAGTGCAATTGTGTAACAAATGCTCAACAAAAGGTTGGTCAAATCGTAGCCTCATTTTGTTGATACATGCTGGGTTAACAATCCACATATTGTAAAGCAGCAGCACATGATTTAACGCCCTTGTTTATATTTCCATGGAGATGAAAAACTCAAGTGGGTGATTTAGATGTCATGGAAAATTGCATTCATTTCCGGACCACCAATCCCACCTCCTCAAAGGCATTGTCTCTGAGAACGTGCTGCCATAATATTAGATTGTGTAGAATAAAATATGGTTGTGTTCTGACAGGCTTTAAATTGCTCCCTGACATGTCACTGAGGTAGATTGTGGGTGGGCTACACCACCAACCTGTCTGCTGGGGGCAATTACTACGACACCCTTCATTACATTTATACTAAACTCTAATATGCTGTACAATAAAGCAATATTGCAGACTTGATAAACTGTGCCGTGCGTGTCATGTTGTGTCTGTGTATGTCGTGTTGACACTCCGCTGTGACTCAGCAACATCTGCTGAGTCATGCAATCCCAGGGCATTCTCTTTAAATACATGTAAATATGGTCTAATTCTGTGAAACTAATCGTCACATAACATATCTACATGTAGACTACATGGCTTCCCTTCACGGTTTCATTGGGTCATGCCAGTCAGGTAGGCTGTGTGTTCCTGACCTGTGTCCTTTCTCTGCAGAAATGTTTATCGCAGGTTGGGCATTGATAAACTGGAGGAGTGCATTAAACAGTAGATGTGTCAGTGCATGCTGATGGAGAGAGCTGCAGTATTGTCCCTGCCTTATGCAGATCAGCCTAGGGGTCAGCCAGCCTATGCACTCGCCTCTACTGCACCCACATACTAATGCAGAGACAGGACAGACTTGAAGCAAAAACCTCCAGTGACAAAAACACAGGAGGACATTACCTGTTAGTGAATAGCTTATAGTTAAAGTAACATTTTGTTGAACCCTTAACCTGACTTGTTTGATTTAACAGGTCAAAGTGTTTACCGTCTATGAAGATGAAAAATGTTAGCGCCTGTCATCTCTCTGGGTATTACAGCTTTTCTCCAGGAGAGTGGCTAATGCCTCATTAATAGAACAGAGGGAAATGAACCGTGCGTTTACTTTACACCTGCAGAATCCCTTAGTGGAATAAAGCAAATGGTGTGTGAAGTGAACAGAAGGGGGTCGAAGAAACTTCAACACAGGTTGACAGACTGTTGCACAAAAAAGTCAAAACTAATGGTGCTCAGAGGGGCTCAATCATTTTACATCTTACCGGGGGGAAACATTTCATACACCTGAGACATTGTCCCACCTTCTCACAACATTAATGTCGTTTACAAGATGATTTTGAGAAAAGATGATGACTTTTTGTGTTTACTTCTGTTTTCTGCAGGAAAATAAGAATGCTATTGCCTACCCCTACAACCTCAGCAATTCATAAACCTCTGATTTGAAGTTAGAAAGAGCAGGTTTGCTAATGGCCTGAAACTTACGGCTCCCTTGGTGCTCGAGGCCTGCTGTTTAATTCGTTTTTAAACAGATGCTATACAGCAGCAGATGCATGCAAGCTGTCTGTGAGGGATTAAAGCCCGGCCCATTGGAACACTGGATTTGTCTTTCAAAACGGTCTTTGTCTGGCCCACACCTTGAGGGGTCAAACAGACAGACAAAGATACTGTATGTAGCCGCTAAGCTAATGCGAACGTCCTGTGGCCAACATTAGCAAAACATAGCTCTAACCTCTTCCTCTGAACCATCTTGACAGGACGTTTGTTAATGGATGATAGACTTTAATCAAACCTGAATCTGGGACAAATGATCATAACTAACCACTCAGGCAGCCATTGGTATAATCGGGGCATGTAAAAGTGTATCTCAAACCAGAAGACCATTTCCATCAACGACTTCCAGACTGTGACACTTATGTGTAATAATGGCCTCCGAGTGGTGAGATGGCATAATGAACAAGCGACCCTATGGCCGGGTTTGTCAAAGGAATGTCCTTTAACTGCAGATACACTCTCTAATTGGTTTGCCTCTCTCGTGGCGTGAGGTGCCCTCTCTGTAATTTCCCAGCAAAAGCAGCTACCGAGTATGGGTGCGTGAAGCGCCCGCCAGCGTATAGGCCCGGCCTGATGGGCTGTCCTTCAGTACATTACCCAGGGTTCACTTGGGGAGGGCGTCGCAGATAGATCTCTGTCATGTGCCCCAATGAAGGCTTAAAAGCAAGGTAGCCACAGGAGACCCATTGACCTGTGGACAAGAGATGGGCCGGCATGTGTGATGAGTGGGGGGTGGGGAACAGCCATCACTGATCCCCTGTCACTTGGTCCCTGTGCCGCCAGTCACTCACGGTTGCTCTAATGAAGGACAGCACATGGGCAGCCCACATAGACCTCAGGCTGTACAAATTCATAATCACTAGTGGTTCATCACATTTCATGCTTTATATGCTGTTACATGAGTATTGCTTTCATTCAACAAATGATTCCATTCTTTGAATGAAGCCTAATTATTACATTATTATTATTATTATTATTATTAATAATAATAAACATAAAACGGTATTTTATCTTAAATGTACTGAGTGAGATCATTAAGCATTGTCCTCGTAACAACGTCAAGTAAAACATGACGCTAAAGCATATTTAAATGACACTATGTTTCTCACCTGCACAGTGATGCACTGTCCAGTTTTGATGTTTATCGGGGGCCTGTGGTATAGGGCCGAAACTGCTAGCTCATAGAATGGACCAGTACAATATGTCTTTCAAACTATGTGACCAGCGTCTGTGGCTATCATTCTAGTTTCCTTTGCTTTCCAGTATGTACAATTCTTATAGAGGTTAAGTCAATGGTGAATATGTAGACAACCTGCTCGAGCTTGACCTTTGAGGAACCTTATTTTTTGTATATTTTTAGTCATTCATATGTAAGACAACATGGGCATGTTGCGAGATATATGGATATGGATTACACTACATAATACTACTGCTGTTGTCCCAAATTATGATGTTCTGAAGATGGTTGAGGTTTTTACCTGAGACATTTCTATTTGCATATCTCCAAACAACCTGCTCGTGCTTCTAATTATACATTAGACAACTTCACTTACTGACAATATGAATGTCATATAATATAATATACAGTATAATTGCTTGTTTATAATTGTATAGATTATGTGTATGTATGTACTTCTGCTATAGGTGTTTGGTATCTTTTATGGGAGTCAGTAGGTGGGGGAGTGGTTAGGCCTGGAGAGCTTTTGTCTGCTGTGTTGTTTTGCTTTTGTATTTGTGTGAAAACGAGATAGTTCATCTCAAGAGGTTTTCCTAATAAATACATTATTATTGATTTATACACCACTTCCCCTTCCCCCATGCTTAGCAATGTTAAACTGCATGTCTAGCACTTGACTTATCATAGGTCATCTATCACCGTGATAATAAATGATGAGGACATGCGGCAGGTGCAATTTCCTTTACTTTAGACGCTTGATGGTCTCACAAAGGCCACTGTAACAAAATGAGCAGACCATCAGCATAGTGAAAGAGCAATGATAAGATGCTGCTTCTACTGTACGCAACATTGACACTATGTTGCCACATAGTTCTGTGTGTCTGTCATGCAGTGCTGGTAGCAGATTTCGTCACATTCAGGGGCAACATTGTCTCTTCAAACATTGGATATTGGAGGCACAGCGTTCTGTGAGGTTTAATGCATGGATTTAGTGTTTTCTCCATGACTAAAGACATCTGATGACATAGCCTCATAATCTGTACCTCACACGGTAGGATGTACCGTGTGCGTGATCGTGATCGTGTACGTGATCTTTCAGACATCCTGTTCACGTGTTTATGTGTCTGTATATGTAGCTCAATGTCTAACTGTTCAGAACACAACTGACCTCCAGTGAGGTCTTGGTCAATTCAGCGCCGGCATGTTTGTGGATATCTCCCAAGAAACATTATGTGTGCCTGTGTGGTAATGAAACATGAATGTTATGATTGGTTGTGCATAGACCCTTTGATGACACGCTTAATGAGAGGTCTTAGGGAGCAGCGCGGCAGGGCAAGGGGGGACCTCCCACATCAAACACTGGCCCCCTCTGCTCTCTCTGACACCCACTCACTTCAGCCCATCCGCCAAGACTCTGGTGATACACTCATATTCCTTTTGCTTTGCTCAAATCTATGCAATCCTGCGCACTTTATCTATATGTGCTGGTGCATTCGTGCGTGTGCTAGGGACACTGACAAATAAATAAATAGATTTAACCAGTGATATTATGGGGCAAATTAGCAGTTTTTACAATAAAAAAGCACTACAGTTCCTTTTCAATGTAATATACTTTAAATAAGTATACCATGTCAAATGTCACACATACACACAATGCATATACCAGTCAAATAAACTCTCAGCACACCATGTTACTGCAGAAGTACAAACACAGCTATTCTGATCTCTGTATATATCGGGGTCTTTCTCTGTGTCCCATTCTTCCTCCGTTTACTCAGCTTGGGAATTACATCTAACAGATGTTTGCTCCGCTAGGGGAACGGCCTCATGTCACACAGGGAAAATGTTATTGCAGGGCTGACCTCTGTTTGAAAGTGTGCCGAGCGAGTGTTTTCAGTGGGTCCTGTAGTCCCGACCCCACAGGACACAGTCACCCTCATCAAAGCCTGTTCCTCACCGGGATGGATCCACTCACTTCACTTTCACATCATCACTGAGGAGGAATGGCTCTACATATGACCTCAATGGGAATGTTGTATATCAGACATATGCATGATTGATATTACAATACAGTATGCACAGTATGTAAACATTGCATAAAACAAAACACAAGAGACTCTTCCTTATGAACCGGGTCCAAAGGCCAGTGGTTTACAAAGTAGAGGTCATGACTCAGGAGTCCCCCACCCTAGGGGTCATGGGATGCCGTTGCAAGGATGCAGGACAGTTTAACATTAATATTTAATATGGTTTATTTTACTACTGCTTAGTGTTACTGTGTTCAATAAAATGTTTTTTTTTTAATGTTATTAGTATCTTGGTCACTTATATGTGTAGCAGGTTATTTCATAGTTTGTAAACTATGAACCTTTTTAAAAAAAAAAAATACATTGGCATGGTGGGGGTCATCAGTCAGAAAGTTTGAAAACCACGGCAATAGGTTTTCTATTTCAGGCAATGTGAGACCAGCGTGTTTTCTTAAAGAGCAAAATCCTTGCGGTATTTACTTTAGACCACGCTCAAGTGATGAATATCCATCCGCAAATGAACATCAAAGTATGTCAGCTAAAGAGAAAGCTTTGGAAGTATATTTTAAAACTCAGTTTGATCTCACTCTTCTGCCACCAGCTGGAACATGCATGGGGGGAGCAGGAAGATGGGCTAGCACAACAGCTATTACTTGGAACTAGTGCTGCATGTAGCACACTGATGTTTTAATGAGCGCATCTGTCGCTGAATATCAGCTCATTCGTATTAGTGTATGTAACAGAACGGAGACTTGATATTATAGATGTGTTGCTGTCTCGAGACCAGCCAATCACCTGATGCCATTTAACTGGGATGTTCTTCACAACTTTGTGCCTCCTTTTTACCATTTTTATTAAAATATTCTGCAGACTGCTCGATTAGAACTAATACATACAAAATAAATACAAGATATTACAGATAGCAACAAGCCACTAGAGACATTTTCTTCAGTCGTCAATAATGATGCATGCGTGCGCGTGTGAGTGCGTGTGTGCGTGTGTGTTTCTTCTGTCGAAGCCCACATCCTTTCCAGACTTGACATATGTCTGTGCCCTTACACAGCACATTAAATCCACCTATACTGGAGCCTGTCACATACTATCATTTCATGACTTTATGGATATGAAGAGCATTGCCATGGAGACCTGTGTGCAACCCGACGGCATCAAATAGCCAATGGGATCTGTCAAAAGCCTATGTGGAAAGGACCATGGTTATTGAGCCAGCTCAAAGATAGCTAGTCAACCAGTGGCTTTGTTACCATTATTCTTGCATGGAAAAAGGCTGCTGCCTTGATAGATGGATGTAACCCAATGTTTATGGGAACAAATATGTCATATGTGACATAGGTTTAAAGAGCTGACTGTGAACTTGGCCTTCAGGAGATAAACTAAAAAAGAATTAGTGTTCATGCATTGTGTCTAAACAGAACTCAGTAATATGATTGTATTCATACATTTTATTTTTACTTAAATTAATTGTAATGTTTTTTTAATTATATTGTTAGATCAAATATATAGCATTTTTGTTTTATTCAGTATATTGCTTATTTTTTTCTAGTATTTATAAAAGAAATTACAAGTAAAAGTAAAATATATAATACAGAGAATAAAAAAATACATGAATGATGAACATCATTCTGAAATTGCCACACACAACCACACATTTCTTGTTTGCATCAGTGGAGAGCTTTGCTCCACTCTATAACATGTCATCACATCATACTTTACACTCAAATGTTAATACATTTGTGATTTATGTTTTAATATCTGTACATTAGTAAGTATTTGTTATGTATGTTTTTGTATTTTACATAAGGGAAGTTGTCATATAATCCCATTCATATTGCCCTTTAATTGTATTTGTATTATTTGTATATATAGATATAGAAATAATGTGTATCTATAACCTATAAATATTGTAGCATAATAATTTCAAGCAGTAGTCTATACACAATTGTATTTTATTAGCCTACACAATATAACCTACTCATAATTACATGCTTATTATTCCATAGTTATTGTATAACAACCTTTCATCCCACTACCAAATAAAACTAAATTACCAAAATCTCACGTCACAACAACAGTTGCTTTCCTGCAGCACTGGTCTACATTGACTTTGACGTTCACAGCACCCTCTAGTCTAGACTGTGGATATAACATTATAATAATGTATTTTCAATTTGACGCTTTCATTTTAAATGTATTTTTACCTGATTGCCATTATTTTCTACAAATGTTATAACTTTAATATTTGGATGAAACCAGTATTAGGCTATTGTGTTACACCCAGTGCACATTGACATGTCTAAATCCTAGAAAATATAATGCAGAAATGCTGATTCTGATATGAAATAATACCACATTTTGAAATAGAATAATGCTTAAATATATGGATTAATAAAAACAATACTGTATACATGCCAAGTTATTCTTACTCCCTACCTCTTTAAATATGCATGTTTTTTTGCTTAGCATCATGTAGGCGTACAGTAATAAATATTTTTTGGATTTAGAGAGTGCCAGATAGACTAAACTGTATTTGTATTTGTAGAGATTTTGCAGTCTATTTGCCACACAATAATTTAGCTATAGCATCAAGCGTTTAGCTCAAAGTCTGTCAGTTAATGAGATAGATGAGGGTTTTCTCCTCCCATTTTGTAAACTAGAGAAACTAGATGTAAATCCAATTGCAGGACATTTGATGAATCAATTAAATCCAAGGAGACTTATATGATTCTAAGTGTCTATGTGGAATACAGTTAGCTACATTTGTTGAACGTTTTAGATAATTAAATTAGGCTCGATCCATAAGGCGTATGTGGGGGGGGAGGGGGGGGAGGGGGGGGGGGTGTGTGACACAGGCCGGAGCTATGAATGGGCAAGCAGGGCATGTAGGCGGGACGTGAATGGGTAAGGTGCCTTGCGTTGGGTTGGAGCAGCTGGTCCGACACAGATTGACGTAACCTCTGTCACTGTGTTGGCCTTTGTGTTCTCCACTTCTCCAAAAGAGAGGCAGATGTCCCTCTGCTCCGCTCTGACAGAGGACACACCCGCACAGGGACAAACACACTTAACTTAACTCTCATTTTGCATTCACCAGATGCATGCGCATTCACGCACGTTTTGTAAAATGCAGCTCTTTAGCTTTAGGGTTATGTAATGAAATTACCGTATCAGACAGAACAGGCAGACAGACAAACAGACAGACATATATATATATATATATATATATATATATATATATATATAGAGAGAGAGAGAGAGAGAGAGAGAGAGAGAGAGAGAGAGGGGACAAGGTTCATCAATGCAGACTTATAAATGAAGTCCCAGTCCCTTGAGCTCACACACATATTGTGCTGTTATTCCTTTATCTGAACTAAGACTGCGTAATACGGCCACATTAAAAACCATCTCCCCTTTGGCTTCACCAGTCCCCTTTCCAAACCATTACTCTCTAGTGCCCATCTGACCCCCCACCCCCTGAAAGGGAATTCACTCTGTAATGAATGTTAACCAGTCAGCAGATGAGAGAGGCTCTGCACTGCTGTTGTGATCCACTCAGGCAAATCAGCATTTGACTGAGAAGTTTTTAATAGCCCTCTGGAGCTGCTCCATAAATAGCCTGGCTGCAGCCATATTTGTCCCGCTTCCTTTCTTTTTAAATGAAAGCTATTGTGTACCAGCAGTGGGGTGGGCCTATCATTTCACCAGTTTGGGCAGTTGGTGTGTGTTGCCCGAGTATGGATTGTGTTTTCTCATCTATGCTCTATTAAAATGTATGGGTCGCATTAGGGCCAAACATGAGACGGTTTGTCATCCCTTCATCTAAACTCCTTCTTTTCCCCATTTGTCATGAAATGGACAAACAATAGAAACTCCTTTCCTGAAATGAGAAACTCCTTGAGTCTACAAGTATGTTATAGCAGCTAGAGCAAAACATTGTAAAGGCAACACTAAAGTCTATTTCTCAATTTAAGCATAACACAAAACATGAATTAGTAATTAGGAAATTTGTTTGACACGTGTCCACAGATGTTACTGAGTTTTTTCCTGCTTTCAGCGTACTTTCCTCTGACATAGCTTCATGTTTGCATTTTCAACCTATCATGTACACACTTAAACTGTCAGCGTCCTTTCATTGTCAGCTTTTTGTTGTCAGAAGCTGAAAGCTGTTTACAGCTGAATCACTATCACTGTAACATAACATCGCAAGAATAGGCAATGACTCAGCCATCCTTATATGCCAGGCATATTGTGGGTGAACTTGTGAACTCAGAGGGACAGTATACCTGCCCTGAACCCCTGGCCTTTAGCCCTATACAGTGACTTCTGGGTGGTCTCCATTCAGAACCTCTATGAGAGGGGTGTGAGGGAAAGATGGAGCATTAACAATTCATTGAGACAAAGAGGAAAGGAGGGGGAATTCATTAAGCAAATTAGCCGCACAAGACATCTTTATGCCCCCTTGTCTCTGAAGGAAACATGTTGCGTATAAGATGGCAATCATTCGGAACGTGTTATGTATGTAACCCTTTCCCAGTCCTTTGCGGTTTCTCAGAAATGTTCCAAATGAAGTGTGTTGCAATATCATCTGAGGTCATTTTAAATCATTTTAGACAATGGACACTTTGGCTTGCAAGGTAGTAGCATTTTACATGTGTCTCTGCAGCTGTTAGGAGAGACATTCATGAGATACTGTGAGCTGTAAATGTTTTGATGATTTCACAGCACTGTAATGGCGGTCAAATAAAATCTTACTATGAAAACATGGTGCAAAACTGCCTGTTTTATAGGACGCAAGTGTTCACATTATGTTTTGAAACAACCTACTGCAACCTAATGGTTGCATAAAATGTATGTGCTGATATGCATTTCTCACTCAAATGATCCAAATATGATATACAGTAGCCTATAACTGTGTACTGTGAAGTCAGCATAGCAGTTTTATAGCAATGCCATTTGGTGTGTTTAGTTTGACTATCGTAATCAGTCGAGCAGTCTGTAGTTTTTGACTGTACAAATATAAGACAGGATCTTTTCTCAACCAAACAAGAATAGCCACATTATGATTTAGCAGTTAACGAGCACAATCCCAGTTGGAGTTACAGACCCTAGCTGAATTAATAAACAATATATTACATCAAGAAATATAAAGGCGTATGGAAAATGACTTAGGCCTTATTACATCATGTTAATTTGATACATTTATCTAATTGTGGGTTTTATGATTTATTTACTTATTTCTAAAATGGATTATTTGGCTGTACATTAAGGCCAGTCTGCTGAAGAGGTTTTGGAGAAATGGGGAGAATCACAAAAGGGAGAAAGAGATAAGGAAGAGGGCGGGTTAAAATATTTTACAGGTTATTAGAGACCCTTCACTTATTGGGGCAGTGGCGGTGTATGCCCATGAACTGCACCGTGCAGACACACACATAAAGCAAGTTAATGGACCTGAGAAATCATTGCTTTATTTAATTGCTTTCATTTAAGTGAGATGTTTATGCGTTTTATAGGAGCCCAGCCCCTGTGCTTTTGACACAGTGGCGCTGCTTGTGCACACAGGTGCCATGTTTGATTAATGGCTACTTAAACATACATGTTCAATGTAAAACATTTCAAATGTAATAATAAAAGAGCACATCATTCACTTTTCAAATGGTCCTCCTCATAAATTCACAGCATAGCCGACATAAATCGCAAGAAAGACTTTTCTTTATGGGAAACCATTTACCTTTGGTTTTGCACACCAAGCCAGTTCCTCTCACATGAAACAGATGTAATCATGTAACTGATGGATTCATTCAGATTTCTGATACTATAATATATCGTTGCCATATTTGGCCTCAGAAGTCTGATAATCCCCTGGGGGCTACAGTATTTAAGACCACATGGGGAGAAATAAACATGTTATTTTGGTTAATATACCATTATCCTCAACATACATATTCCAGCTGCATATTCCAGGTCGTTCAACTTGATTGAGCAATCTGGAATATGTTCAGGAATAGAAATCACAACCATAGGCATATTTTAACATGAGTGTTTCACTCATATGCTACATGGTAATGTAGGGCTGACAATTTAGGTGCCCTAAGCATATTTTCTTTGTGGTGCCCATCCCCCGCTTCCGGCAAAAAAAATGCAATTTCTTTAAACCATACAATATTATTATTATTATATATATTATTACAAAATCATATCTATAAAATAACAGTAGGCAAAATATTACACTAGATAGGCTAACTAATGCTGCATTCACATGGAACACAGCGGACTGCAAACTGGACAAATCGACATCACCATAAAACATATTATGAATGTATTCAGCTGAATTATTCAAAATGTGACAGGGTAACAAAGTATACAAAACATTAGCTTGCTGCTATAACATATTTAGCTTGCTAACATTAGCAAGCTGGCTCAAGAGATGTTACTGTTATGCATGCAAAGGCTAAAGGCTACATGATTTAAGCAAAGTAGTCAATCTACTTAAGGACTTTCTATTTTTAAACATACTTGTTGCAACTATTGTACGAGAGTCACCATGCATCAACTCCCGCTGCGATCCACTGCTTTTCTGAAAGCTTACAGATGGTAATGTAGCAACCAAATGCATACTGTACTGTATGTTGGAACATACCACTGGGAGATAGGAGGACACCATAATTTACTTAATTATTTCAAGCAAATATGTAAACCTTGTATTGCCTATGGTCTAATGGGGCAAATTACATTTGTAATGAATCACAATGATTTTTCATACATTTTTTGGTGCCCCTCAAGCGCATGATGCAGCAGCTCTCTGATAATGAGTCAAATTAGTGATTCTTATGAAATAATAAAAAATAAGTCCAGGTGCTATATATGCAATCTGTTTATGAATGATTTACTGTATCACCACATTATGAATGCAGACTGTTAATGTGAGAATTCAGTGCATTAGTGCAGTAAAGTTAGAATATTTACTTGCATTACAAAGATGAAAAGTTCTACTGGATATTTGGGCAAAAACATCTGCTTTTTGAATGAAGCAAACAAAGACAGTTCAATAATTTGACACAAATCTAAACAATAATTGCTTGGTGCCAGCGTTCCCATATTCAACGTTAAATTGGCATGAATATCCACTAAAGATACGACCTCCACCATTCACCTCTGCACAGTGGCAATGGTACAATCCACCAAGTTTCTATTTAAGCCAGCAGCATCTTGGTAGATCAAAGGAATAGGTTGGCAGCATGTTGAATTCTAAGTTAGATAAATGCTGACATGTACTAATGGACAGTATATATTATAGTATTAATGAAAAGCTTTCATCTATGACTGTATAGAGCAGTTCAGATTTTGTTAATTTTAGATCAGGTATATGATATTTGCTATAGGCCTTCTGTTGTTGTTTTTTTACAATGAATACTAGCTGGCTAAAAATAGACTTTGTAGAGTAGATCTATACTGTACATCAATGTTGGATTTTGAGTAGAGTATATTATTTGAGTAGAGAGTATAGAGTTCAGGCACTGCTGACAACAATTTCCTCCATTTAATTACCTTGCTTTAATTTAGGAAGTCTTTGCCCACATGCTAAAATCACCTTGCCTAGCCTAGGTTTCCACCCATCTCATAACACTATCTTATCACACACAATCTGTAATAACACTTAAATGATCTTGCAGCTATCTGGCTGTTTTTGGGGGAGTCCATTCTATGTCACCTCGTTAATATACCAGCTGCTGCCTTGGCCATAAACTGCAAAGTTTGTGTTAGCTGATAAGCTTCAATAGGCTTTAATGGCTGAATTTAAGCAGTTGAACTAATATTATTGTTACACATGATAAGTTGCACATGTCAGGCACACAAGTAAACCCTTCTACAATAAAATCCTTAACAACATTTGAAAGGTACACTTCTCATTTGCACTGATGCTCATTGCACACTTAGATAGAGTGACTCCAATGAGGGGGCATGATGAATAAGCAAGCACTCAAAACGCACATATGCATTTTTAGATTATACTAAATGTTAATTATAAACACCAAGGACTGTCCCTTTTGATGACATAACACTTGGTACTATTTATAGAGATTAACCAAACTCAACTCCTTGTGTTTGTCTGTTCCTTGTTTTGGGTCTTATTTTGTATTCATGCCTTGTGTTCCATCTCTGTCACTGTTCCTGCTCCATGTTACTTTCCTTTTTTCTTATGCTGATTTTATCCTAGAAGGCTTATATCCAAAATAGTTGCGATATATAATATTATCACAATTTTTAATTCTTTATTTATTATACTATTTATTATACTATTGTTATATATTTTTTATTATAATGGCACTAAAACATACTGGAATCACTTAATCCTAAATTTATTTAAGAAACAATCATTTTTATTATCATGACACATATGTACTGTATATTAGGCTAATAAATAAATTACTAAATCAATACAATTGGAGTTGTACAAGTGAAGTAGACAGCTTTTTTCATGTCACTTGTGAAAATATGTGAGGATATTCATTATTATAACAACAATGTACATTCACCACGATACGATTATTGTCAGTATTTTTATCACGATAAACGATAATATTGTATATCGTCCCATCCCTACTTGTGTGTAAGATGACATATCCTTGCATTTTTGGCTTTGAAGAATAAAAACGACTCATGCTGTTGTTAAATATGGTTGTTGTGCCATTTGCTATGCTAGTTTGTGGTCCATCACTCAATCATTTTGATTACAATCTTTTTAAAAAAGGACGGCTTTGCACTTTTTATTTATTATTTCTTACCAACTCTTTGATGTCTGTGAGTGGCGTGCAGTGGCGAAACAAGAGTTTTAACTCTGGGGTGGCCAGCGGGGTGGCCAAAGCTATTTCAGGGGGTCCATAGACCAGGGCTGTAGTCAATACCACCTTTGTCAAGTCCAAGACCAGTTCAAGACCAGGACAGTCAAGTCCAAGTCAAGACCTATTCCAGAGGTTACCTCCGAGTAAGTCAAGTCCGAGTCCAAATGAGACTCTAATTCAAACAGGGCTCGACATAAGCGTTGTCAATTATAAACTTTTTTTTTTTGAAGATCACTTTTAGTAAATTAGTGTATCATGCCTGTAGCCTAAACTTTGTCCCCTTGACAATAAGATGTAATAGGAAAATTTACCTTCTTACAATCACAGACTGCATTACATTGTTTTTCTCAGAGGAGGTAGTCTACAGCAATAAATTGTAGCCTACATCTTATGGCATTTCTATATAGGCTATCCTATAATAGTTTAGGGAAGTAGGCTAGTGTCTTTTTATAAACTATTGTCAATTATTATGAAGTTATTTAAGTTGAACATTTGACTAATATGTACTGTAATCTATGTTGTGTTAAGTGAGATTTATTTCCCGATATTTGATTAGGTCTATAGCCTACATTTCCGATAGGTCGGTATCCACCAAATAAGGAAAAACAACTTGAAACAGAGCTCAGATGAGCCGACCGTGGAAATATAAGGAGCCACATAGTAGTTGAAAGAAACACGGCAATAATGTAATAATTTAAATGGACTAATATTTATGTAGATTGTTACCCTTTCTGGTAATAGTAGGGTTCTGTTGTAACGCCCTGATGGAGAGGTGAGTGCAGACGAACGAACACAGAAGCAGGGATGGCTAACAAGCCACTGCTCTGCGTTTTATATAAACAAAAGACAGCGTATACAGTCACGTAGCAAAAAGCAGCACAAACAGCTTCACGAATGCAAACAATAACCCACAAAAACTACAGGGAGTCACCAGCATATATGCTCTCAAGCCCCCACGGCTGAAGGCAATCGGCTGATTGCATGTGTGGGTGTGGGGCGCTGGTTTAACAGATAGTCCACCACTGGAAAAACCATACACTGGTGAGGCAAACATGGCATAGACAAACACTGAAATGGACTAAACTCAATGGCTGGACTCGGTCGAGTCCAATTAAAATATTTGGTGAGTCCAATGGCCGAGTCCGAGACAATTCCGAGTCCGAGTCAAGTCCGAAAATTAACTTAACCCAGAGTTCTTCGGGCAGAGAGTGTGGTCTACTAAGGATATAATTCTTTAACATATTATGAATAACCAGAGTTCAGACCTGCAGCTCAACTTTCTTTCTCACACAGAACTATACTCACATAGGCCTATTCATTTTGAAAACACTTGGTTTTCATGAATAAATAAGATGGGCCTTTGGATATCCTACATATTATAGTCACATAACATATATACACATAATAACAAATGACAAGAACAGCTATTAAAATATTTAAAACATATTTCTGTAATAGCTAATATCAAGTATGTTATGTCTCTGATATCAGCATCCTCTCAGCTACAATTGGAATTAGGCGTGGCCAATAAATCAAATTAATTTGATTAATTTGAGTTTCTGTTTTTGAACGATTGAAAAAATGACTAAATCTGAGATACATTTTTTCACTCATAATTAACATCTTGTCCTCTTGTTCATTTTCATGTGTGCGCCAGTGTGTTCGCCTCACTATATAATGTCTCTGACTCCTCCAGTTGGCATCCACCACCAGTTTCCCCACCAGTACGTAACCAACCAACTAATCTCAACCACAACACGCCGATCATTTACACCTGTGTCGTGGTTATGTTAGGCTTGAGAAGTCATTTGGTTTTTGTCAGAGCCATGGGGAAGACATGTGGTGTGGCAGTATTTTTGTTACAGAAGGTGAACCCTCTGACTTCTTTATTTAGAGTAGGTACATACTGTATCCTACATGTTTTAAAATATGTCCCGAAAATCTTGTTGGTGCAATCAGCTAGCATTAGCCGCGATCAGCATTTCTTACCTTACTTGCTGTCATATGAACTGTAGCCATTTCCGATTAAATTTGTTGATAGTAGTTGCATTAATTTAAGCAATGTATAGGCCATGTAACACTAGGGTTAGACTGTTATCCTACTGACACTGGCCCCTATCTGGTGGTGCCCGGGCGCTGCTCAGCTGCTGCCCACTGCTCCCTTGAGGGATTGGTTAATAAATGCAGAGGATTGATTTTGCTACATGTACGGTATGTGTACGTGACAATAAAAACACCTTTACCTTTACTGTTTATACTAGTGCTGTAATTGGCTCTGTATAGTTATATTAGCTTATCCTTATTATTAGGCTATGTTATTCCAATTCACTGTAAAGGCTACACCACCTATTACTAATTACTAATACTATAACCACAGACATATCCACTCAATATTTGTTGAAATATATTTATGTGATGGATGTTTCTCCAATAACTGCCTACCAGCTTTATTTGGTTTAACTTAAGTTATTTGTTGATTTTGCACATACTGTATGGCATAGGCTTATTCACTTACAGTATGGCATATAGTTTTAATAGTTTTTGAGTACTATTTTGTCATGAATAAAATTGATTAAAATCATTATCGGCCATCAATACTAAAAATAATCGAGATTAGATTTTTAGGCCAAAATCGCCCAGCCCTAATTGGAATACTATCACAAAATATTTCTGAGAAACGTAACTCATGGTTTATGTTTTTAAAGCGCAATAAAATATTAAACACCTATTATTATTATTATTTTTTATTATGTAAAAGATCGTAAAATTGTGTATAGTTTTGTTTGAAACACATATTGATTCCTCCATGTCTTAACTAAATTTGAAACTCTACTAAATTCAAATAAAAACACAAAAATAATTGAAATACAGAATTTTGTTCAATATTGTGTTTGTGCTCTTATTTATAAGCCATGTGGAATGCTTTTATCTATTTATTTCTATATGTTTTATGTTCTGTCTTTTTAGTATCAAAATGATACAAAGTTGTACTTTTATTTTTTTGCTTTTAGGCAAGAGATTTTTGAGACAGTTTTGGCGTTGTCTGGTGCAACCCGTTATGCAAAATAACACATGCAATATATTGTTCTCTTCAGTGGAGTGTCTCGAATATGTATAAAAGCATCAGGATATTGTATCTGTTACCATTCTGAAGATATATGAAATATATACTATGCTGTTTCAGCAACATTTGAAAGAGCATAATGCGAATGATTTTATAGACAATTTTGTCGTTGTCCTGTACAGCCGCTGTTTTGTCGCATAACACATATTATATACCCTTTTCTTCAGCGGTGTATCTGGATTATGGGGTAAAACCATGACTTTTTATCTGTTACCATTCTGAAGATATAACATGAAATATCAACCTATGCCATTAATAGAATCCATTGTGCAAGGCATAGTTTATTTCCGATTTCGTCGTTGTGTTGTAAAGCCCCTACAATGCGTAAAAAGTTATATACCAATCTCTTCAGCGGAACGTATGGATTATGTGGAAATCTCTCTTTCTATCGTATACTCTTCTGAAGATATGATACGAAATGTAAAACTACAAAATTGCAGTTTACAGAAAACTGCTGCACTGTGCATCAGTTAGAAATTAAATGTCAAATCGCCAGTCTTAGCCAATAACATTTTAGGGTGGCACATGGGGTGGCCAATCAGATATCAGGGGTGGGCAATGCCACCCTGGACACCCCTCTGGTGCCGCCATTGGTGGAGCGGTGTTAGCAAATGAGATAGTTTTTTCTACCATAGTTGTATGCCTGGCCGTCTATAGGTACAGATAGAATAGAATAGAATAGAATACAACTTTATTAATCCCCCTTAGGAGCAATTCATCCTCTGCATTTAACCCATCCC
>JAODLL010000003.1:2582882-2600792 GCA_026546735.1 Forbesichthys agassizii | reverse complement strand
AGCACAAAATCGTCCGCTTGAGTTTAGATCAGGGAGGGCATTCCTCCCAATCACTCCTCTCCAGGTATCGCCATCAATGCCCACATGCGCGTTGAAGTCTGTAGTTAAAAAATACTTTTCCAATGGAGCAGGAAATCACTTCACAAATTCATCAATTGGCTTAATTGATTTAGCTATAACATTTCAGGCTAAACTCACTCAGTTATTTAAAGGTATAGTCATTGTGGAGAAAGCTTGTTGATATTTGAGTTTGATCAAAGACACCTCTTTCTTCAGGTTATAGGGTTCTCTTTCAAAAGAAGCGCCCCACATATCATAAAACACATGGCTAAGGCTAGGATATTGTTGTGTGCGGTCTGCACCACTCTGTTTGTATTACTATTTATTCGCACATGAAATGTGTAGCCAGGAAATTAAGAGTAAATATCTACTATTTGCCAATGTGTATTTGCTTAATGAATAAAAAAAAAAACTTTAACAGAGAGCTCAGCCAATCAGTGGGAACTGGCCTTCCAAGCCAGAATCAGATTGTAATTTTTGTTCTGTTGTCCTTTTTGTCCTGCTGACTTTACCTTTAGTGGACAATGTCAGGGAATATCTCCTAGCTCATAGTCTGCATATTGTGTATTCTGTTTGCATGCTGAAAGGAAATACAGTGTTTCCACATCCACACAACCCAGTTATTGCTCTGAGATAAATGTTCGCGATTTTCACGAGATTATAGTCTGGAAACAGATCACTAGCAGTCACACAGCCACCAATTAGCGACCAGTGGGGGTGGCTATGTGCAATGACTTTGAAGCTATATGTATTGAAGTCATGCGTTCAAAAGTGATACAGTTGTAGCAACACTGATAATAAATGAAATATGAAATAAATGATTGAATATTCACTTCATCGTGTGTATCTTTTGAAGTCCGCAGATCGAGCCTAACGATTCTCATCGTGTCATTTTGAGCCACCCCCCACTCTCATTCTTCCCTCTTATCCTCGGGTAGGCATGCCCCATTGCCTCCTCCACCCTCCCACCCTACCCCTGTTGTTTCATGTGCCAACCTGCAGGGTGTGCTGGGAAGGCCAAGCAGATGTGTGTGTGTGTGTGTGTGTGTGTGTGTGTGTGTGTGTGTGTGTGTGTGTGTGTGTGTGTGTACGTGTGCCAAATGCAGCCTATAGCTACATTAGCTGTGCAGGCAGTCAGTGCGCTCTATGCTACACATCTCTATTACCTCTCATCACCCACCTTTCTGGACTCTTGACTGACCTCTCACTCACAAGCGGATGCAGTCACATGCTAAACGGCTAATCGGCCCATTCAAAAGAATGACAGGAATTCTCTGGATTCCTTTCAAATAATGTGACCTGGCCCTTGTCTTCACACCCCCAGGCCGTAGGCGGGTGACTGAGAGCCCTGGGGTGGGGGTTGTGATATTAGTGTAAGGAGTTTACGCAGTGGTAGAACCAGAGCTGTCCTATGCTGTTAAATATTGAATTATAACAGTAATTTGCTCAAGATTGAAACTGATGACCCTATCAGCTGCTGTAGCAGATTTGCCAAGACGGATGAAGTAACAATACCTTTTTTATTTATTGTGAAAATTTGCTTTGTGTAATTATGCTGTTTGTCACTGGTGTTGCATCTGCAAGTGGTATCAGTGGTAGTACCATTGTCGACCATAAAAACTCCATAAAACTCAAACTCAAATGAAACTAAGATTTGTCACTAAAACCTTTTCAAAACATCTTCAGCGTAATTCGATCACTGAGTCTACTCTTATAAATATGCTAACCAAACAGTAGCCTATAATAGCCTTTATAAGCCTGGCCAACCATAGGCTATGTGTTAATGTTTGTATAATCATAGTTCTATGGGTTTTGTTACACAATATATAATTACCTCGATAGCTCACACCAAGTTGTTGCTGAGATGATTGCCACCTTTCATCGTTCTTATCTCTTATACATATTTCTGCACATTCAGAGAACAGAATGATGTGACGTCACAGCCACAGCTGTTAAAAAGGTCACAGCAAATCACATCTCTATAGGGTATTATGGGAAATGTGCCCTTATTTTCAGCTCTATATATAATCACTGGGTAAGTTAACGGTTGTAATGGTATATTGATCAGTGTTGGGCAGTAGCATCGCTACCAGTAGCGACGCTTTTGAATGTTGGTACAATAAAATGTAGAAAAACAAAATAGTTTAAATGCAGTGAACTACAAGTAGCGACGCTACTAGTTAAATTACATTTCTGAGTATCTTGGCGGTAGCGGCACTGTTTTCAGAATCAAATAGCTTTTCAGTAGCGACGCTCTTTAATTGATCAAGTAGTGCGGTAGCGTCCACAGAAGCTACATTTTCCCAAGCATTTCTGAATCTGCAGCTCAAGCTTAAGTCTGACACAACTGCTAAGAATCCGTATGTGATGCCATCACATACATGGTCCTAGGCTACATGTGTAGCCGACAGAAGCACTTTCGTATTGGTAGGCCTACCAAGAACTGGTCTGATGCCTGAGACTTTGATGCAGGGGATTGAGGGGGAATAAAGGCAAGACAAGTTTACGTGATAGAAAGAACAGTGAGAGCAGAGAACACAGTTTATTGTTTAATTAACAGTTGAACTGAACAGTTTTGCCCTGTTTGTTTGTTTGACTTACACTTTTGAATGTTGGTACAATAAAATGTAGAAAAACTAAATAGTTTAAATGCAGTGAACTAACTTTGCCGTGTTGCTGTAGCTTAGTTTGCTACAATTCTCTTGGGGGTAGCTTGCCCAACACTGATATTGAAGTTCTATATTTCTTTTAAAATTTTTAAAGCTTTAAGTTTGACAAATTTTGCTCCAACTAACGAGTATTTTACTTTTGATATACAATGATTGTGTGCGGGGAAATGGCACTAACTGCCACATAATGTCACGTGACGAAACTAAACTCAAAGCTGGTGGCCTCAACGAGACCTGTGTTTTATGCATCCTTGGTGTGGTTGACCCCAGCTGCATTTGGCTTTAGTTTTCTTAACGAGGAACTCGGAGTAGTCGAAAGGAGCCAGTTGGTATCTGGTAAAGATACTTGTACTAATACTAACTAATACTAATGAAAAGATTGTATAAAAAGATGTGTCAAGATGTTTTTTAAGTGTCCTTAGTATCCATAGCTCTTAAGGCTAGAGGGAGAGCGTTCAACAGCCTGGGAGCCACTGTGCTGAAAGCACGATCACCTCTTGTTTTAAAACATGTTCTTGGGACAGTTGAAAGGTCTTGGCCTGAAGACCTCAGAGACCGACCAGAGGTGTGCGCATTTAGCAAGTCCAGGATGTATGGGGGAGCTTGACCATGCAAGGCTCGGTATGTGATAACTATAAGGCTTTAAAATTGACTCTAAAACAAACAGCAAAAGAGTGATATGTGATCTCCTGTTAGTCCTAGTCAGAACTTTCTGCTGCGTTCTGTACAATTTGCAGTCGATCTAGGGATGATTTATTCAGAATAGTATACATTGCATTACAATAATCCAACCATATAGAAATAAAAGCATGAACAAGCATCTCCATGTCTTATTTTTGCAATGTTCCTCAAATGAAAGAAGCGGGATCAAACACAGATTTGATGTTTAAAACACAGATTTGTCAAAAATGACACCCAAATGTATCATGTTGTATCAATCAGAGGTAGATAAAAACCTAAATAGCCTGCCTAATTTTAGAAGCGATCTGGAGAAGGCGTAATTCCAGCGATATGGAGAAGGCGTTTGAACGGGTCCCCCGGGAGATACTGTCGGAGGTGCTGCAGGAGTATGGGGTGAGGGGGTCCCTTTTAAGGGCAATCCAATCCCTGTATGGTCAAAGCGTGAGCTGTGTACGGATTCTCGGCTGTAAATCGGACTCGTTTCAGGTGGGGGTTGGTCTCCACCAGGGCTGCGCTTTATCCCCAATCCTCTTTGTGATATTCATGGGCAGGATATCAAGGCGTAGTCGCGGTGGAGAGGGGTTGTGGTTCGGTGGCCTGGGGATCTCATCTCACCTGGGGATCTCATCACACCTGGGGATTTTGCAGATGATGTGGATCTTAATGGCTTCATCGGTCCGTGACCTCCAGAACTCACTGGATCGGTTTGTAGCGGAGTGTGAAGCGGCTGGGATTAAGATTAGCACCGCAAAATCTGAGGCCATGGATTTCAACAAGAAACCGATGCAGTGCCTACTCCGGGTAGGGAATGAGTCCTTACCCCAAGTGAGGGAGTTGAAGTACTTCTGGGTCTTGTTCATGAGTGAGGGGACATTAGAGCGGGAGATTGGCCGGAGAATCGGAGGAGCAGGAGCAGTATTGCAATCACTTTACCACACCGTTGTGATGAAAAGAGAGTTGAGCCGGAAGGCAATTTTCATTCCTACCCTCACCTATGGTCATGAAGGGTGGGTCATGTTCGAAAGAACAAGATAACGGGTACAAGTGCCACTGCTTAAGGTGTTACGGGCATCTAGTAAGGATGACCCCTGTGCGCCTCCCTTGGGAGGTGTTCCAGGCACGTGGGAGGAGGCCTCAGGGAAGACCCAGGACTAGGTGGAGAGATTATATATCCACACTGGCCTGGGAACGCCTCGGGATTTCCCAGTCAGAGCTTGCTAATGTGGCTCGGGAAAGGGAAGTTTGGTGTACTTTGCTGGAGCTGCTGCCCCCGCGACCCTGCTCCGGATAAGTGGGAGAAGATGGATGGATTAATGGATGTCAGCAATCCATTTGTTTATAGATGTTAAGAAACTCTGCAAAAGTGACAGTTTGTCAGACCTGTCAGGTTTAAAATAAATGTATAATTGAATGTCATCTGCATAGCAGTGGTAGGAGAAATCTTTAAAACTACTAATGATCTTCCCAATAGTGATGGGTCATTTAGGAACGAGCCGGCTCCTTTAAGTGAACGATGAGAGCTGGTTCTCATCTGAGAGACGTTTTTAAGAGCTGTTTTTTTTATATGGTAGGCTATTCTGGAAATAATAGGGATAGACTATTTTAAGTGATACACATGCACTCATATCAACCAAATGTCATAATATTATTTAATTATGCTGAATTATAAAAGCCAGAAGGTACCAAATGAAGAGCCGTTTGGGAGCCAAAAGAGGCTGATTGCTGAGCCGAGTCTAAAGAGCTGGCTCACAAAAAAGAGCCGGAAGGCCCATCACTACTTCTCATGACAAAGCATATACAAGCTGAACAGTAGAGGGCCCAACACAGAACCTTGGGGCACACCACAGGACAGAGGGGCAGGCAGGATCTGACATAAAAGTATCTACCAACCCTTAGAAACTCCTGTCAGTGGTAGGAGAAAAACCAATTCAGAGCTGATCCAGAAATGGCCACACATTTGTTTAGTCTATCAATCAGAGTGCAGTGATGTGTACATGGTATCAAAAGCTGCACTGAGCTCAAGCAGGTCAAGCACAGAACAATAACCCACATCAGCAGCGTCAGTATATCATTTGAAACCCTAAGGAGGGCAGTTTCAGTGGAATGAATCCTTAGAAAACCAGACTGAAACTTATCAGGAATGTTATGAGCTTCCAAAACACATTCAGCTGAATTGCCACAACGTTTTCTAAGATTTAAGAGATAAATGGCAACTTTGAAATTGGCCTATAGTATAAAAACTTAAAAACTTCCAGAATCCAGATTGTTTCTTTTCAAGAGCGGCTGAACCACAGCATGCTTAAAATAGTTAGGTACGTGACCCTGTATGCATTTAATGCATCGATTACACATTTTAGCCTCAAATATGAAAGACTAAGATCACATGATTTATGGCAAAGTCATCTTCTCTAGCCTGGACAGACTTAACCTCACCAAGAAGAGGTGACCTCACAATATATTCCTAGACTTACTGTCTAAAAATACCATACATGTCTGATTTAAAAAGCCCGAGGTTGTAGAAGTTGTGTTTCCTGTTCTGTACCACTTCTGTGATTTAGCCTACTGTTAATGACCTTTAATATCAGCACATTAGCAGAAGTATCTTGGTCCTGTGTCTGGCAGTAGCCATGTCTAATGCTACAGCTAAACCAGTTATTCACCATTAGAGTAGATGTAAAGTTAATATAAAATGTAAGAACAGAGTAGGAATAAGGCTGTGCCTACTGACGGATGCATGTGTGGGTGCGTCAAGCGTGTGTATGTTTTTTTACCAGGCCTGGTGAAGCAATGCACCTACAACTTTAGTCGGTCAGTGCCATCAAGTCATTCATCAACAGCTCTCTCTCATTTCTACACCCCTATCTAGGCATAGGGGAGTAGATGTATTGATCTATCAGTCTATCCATCTATGTATTGATCTGCCTTACGATATCATCTATCTATCTATCCATTTATCTAACACACTTTAATGTATTCTTTTATCTGCTTCTCTTCTGCTATTCAGTATAAGCTCCCTGGAAGAGGTGAGCTGGGGAGGGGGGGGGGGGGGGGGGGGGGGGGGGACAGAGGGGGAGGGCAGGAGTGGAGAGGATTGAGTGTGTTTCAGTTCTGCTGAATGTGTTCATGTATGAAAGGAGAAGTGTTTATTTTAGGATGCTCACGTGGGTGTACACAGATTTGAAACAAACACTCACACAAACTAACACATGCAGGCAGACACTGAAGCACACAACACATACACACTCATGGACATATTCACACATATAGTATATCTATAGAATATATATTAGCACTTTGAGATTTATTTCAAATATAAAGTGCATTACAAATTAAATGTATTATTATTATTATTATTTAGATACAGTATGTATGTAGTATACACACACACACACATACAGTACATACCTGTGTAAATTCACATAAATTAACATCCTCATACACGCACACACACACACACACACACACACACACACACACACACACACGCACACACACACAGAGAAATGGAAGTAAGCGCTCCCAGATGAGAGAGGGTAATGGAGCGTGTGCATGCATAGGATATATTTTCTTAGTTGTTGTTTAATATATGTTATGTATGGGGGATACATGGAAATGTAACTTTAAAATGAATTTAATATTCTATGTACAATATTACAATTACTATTTTATTTCACATTTGAATTTGAGTCACATTATTTCTGCCTTCAGTCGGTATCATTGTCTTTCTATATCCAGTATATAGTATAACTGTGTGTTTGATAACTGTGTCTTTCTATCTTCGTGCTTTGATTAAATGCCAATAAAGCCACTTGGAAACTGCAACTGAAACTGAAAGCTGAGAGAGAAAATTAAAGACCAGGTGCCTATGCCAGTTGTCGACACCTCTTATATTACAGTAACGCACGCACTGGTGTCATAGTGTGCCTGTGCCATATCGATATTTGTCCTATAATAAACAGTTGTCATGGTGATATGGTCACCATTTATACAGTGAACACATTGGGTATGTGTTTGTGTGCATGTACAAAAGTAAATGAAATAACATTTGAAAGAAGTCCTTAAAAGCTGCAACAACGAGGTCTATAGATAAAGAAGGAAAGAGAACAAGATTTAGTAAATCAACAACACAAACCCACCCCCTCTTCCTATGCTCCCTCCCACTGGAGCCTGTTAATCTGCCATCGCAAAGCATTGTTGAAGCTGTGTGTACAGTACCGGTACACATTTATGAGACCCACAGCAAAGGTAGATTCAACAGAAATATTCAACAGAAGAAATATTCGGGTGGCTGGCACAATTTAAGTATCTGGGCTATCAACCAGATCAGATAATCTCACAGAACGATTCACTCACTTATAACCTTTCTAAAAAATATCACACTAGATGTATAGCTCTAAAACTGACAGCACATTTAACTGTCAAATGTATTCAGATGAGCAGTAGGGGAAATCAGCATTGCATCATACGGAATTCCCAAATTGTGACTATGTTAATAAAATATTAGGGTATTTTGGGTGCTTTCTATTGGGACACACACAGCCCTCAGCTGTCATCATGGGATTCCCCCATCTTTTGCCTAATATGTACTGTCCAGTATTTGTGTAAGAAGGAAGGCCAAAAGAGAAAGTGAAAGAAAGACAGACACTGACATAATAATAATAATAATAATAATAATAATAATAATAATAATAATAATAATAATACTACATTGTATTTCAGGACGTCTTTCAAAACACTGAAGTACATCATACATTGTAAATAGGCAAATATAAAGATATTAAACACTTGGCTGAGGTATATATTCTATATATCTGTATTAACCATTTGACTAAAGCAGGAGTAAACATTATAAGATACATTTAAATTAAAAAGATTTGGGAAATATATACATAATAAATAATAAAATAATACATGCTTTTTGGGAGAGCATGGGAGTCAAGTAACAGTGGAACAAATGGTTAAATGTTAAATGCAACTTTGAAGACATGAGTCTTGAGAAGATTAGCAAATGAGGTGACCGTGCTAGCATATCGTACAGTATGTGCTAGGGAAGGGCGTTCCAGAGTCTGGGGGCAGAGCAGCTGAAGGCCCGAACCCCCATGGTGGAGAGGTGGAATGGGGGGGTGAGAAGTCCTGTAGAGGAGGAGCGAAGAGATCGGGATGGAGTGTATGCCAGGAGAAGGTCAGAGAGGTAGGAGGGAGCCAAGTTGTGAAGGGTTGTATAGAAAGTTGTATAGAATTGTACAGAAGCCGATGTGTATGTTTTGAATCAGAATTTGAGTGATATGATCCTGTGTTTGTGAGGATTCTGTAAATGATTCAATCAATGATTACGTCAACGTAATTTAAATTGATTGTTTTTTCACAGCTACGATTTTCAGGGTGTAGGATACAACGCCAGTGGTGAGAGAGGAGTTAATAGTTTCAGTGAGCATGCAAGAGATTAATAGTGTCAGTGAGCATGCGAGAGATGGAGAGAAGGCATGTTTTGATGAGGCTAGTGGGCATGGGATCATGTTGGCAGGTTTGGATTTCATGATGAGTTCAGTAATGGACGTTTCAGTGGATGGAATGAAGTCAGAGAGGCAGGAGGTATAGCTTGAGCCCAATGATGTGTTCATCTAGGATGGGTTCTCAGCAGGGGTGGAGGGTGATTGTTGATAGAGGTGGATGTTGAGACATTATTCATTGAATAATTCCAGAAATGAATTGCACAAGTTACATTATATAAATGATTTTGCCATATAATACATTCTCTTAGGAACTGTTGAAATGAATCATTAGTGGAAAGTGGACTGACTCTCTTGCTGCTTTCTCTTTGTTGTATGTGCAAGAGAGGAACTCCCACAACTTCCTGATTTCTTCTATTAGGATAGTAAAACAATGAAACTACCCACTGCACAACCATTAATATCAATTTTCTAATCAGAAAGAAGGTATGTTTTTATTAACATAAATCCATTATGTAAAGCATTTAACCTACACCTTGGAGTTTTTAAAAGATTTCTTGAGAAACACATTTTCTGTTCTAATTGTAATATTAGTTTTCTCTGGAAACAGGAAATGTGTTTCCTTAATAAATTCCAAACATCAGCAAATGCTTCCCTACATGAACCACCACGTTACAGTAATAATAGTTGCATTATTCAGTCAGAATCAAAGTAAGAAATCAGTGTTATGTGAATTGGGAGCCTTTAGCAACATGTGGAACACAGTTAGGGTATGACAAAAAATGTATTATTATTATCCATGCCAAGAATTTTTTAATTTCTTTCTAAAATGTCTTTACCGGATAGAGAAATACCCTTTTATAAATGTTGTACATACTGTAACTTAACCTCTTTCTCTCAATCCCCTCCCCCCACCAACTAACCCGCCATCTATATCCTGCCAGTTGTATGTTGCGTTAGCCCTCAAGCTTTACTTGTGATGCTCATCCATAGAGAGTACTCTGGGGACAAAGGGGCCTAACACCCAGAAATACAAGGCCTCATTGACGGTTGGCATATAAAGAGATCAATTAAGAGAGGGTGTGTATGATTACATCATGGCAAAGTAGATATATCTGTTGTCTGACATGAAATGGGATGATTCATATTATAACTTGTAATCACGTCTATGATGCAGCTAAACATATAGTAAGAGGACGCATCACACACTCACATACACACAATAATGTACCAGCAGTGCTTAAGGTTGTCAACACAAACCAGAGAAGCCCCTTGTGAAGGCAGGAAAATACCTGTAAATACCTAACAAATATTCAGGTGATTTCCAAGAATTACATAGCAGCTCCCTATCTCCAATGCATATGTGTTTAGCGGTGTGTGTATGTGTGTTTGTGGTTGTCATTCTTCTGTGTTCCTATATGAAGCAGTCCAGAGGGTAACTGTACCATTGCTGGACTGGCCTGTCCAGCTGGCTTGTGATCACGACATCTGCCCTTCTCCTCATCACGACCCAGTGCCCTTGGCCCCGCACAGAGCTGATTTCTCCTGGGTCTCCCAGCGAGAGAGACATGCTGCTGATTCTGTGCCTTACACTCCCTATTCCTGATGTTCTGTGAGAGTGCATCCATTACATGCATATTTCACACACACACAGTAGTACACTTAGTCCCCCTCCTAACACACACACACAGTGCCGCAAACGGACTTGTCTCAAACAGCGGCCCTGCAGTGTGGCCCGCACATGCCGCACGCCATCTTCACCGAAACACAGAGAAAAGAGAAACAAAAATGTCTTAAAATCTAAGAAAGTAATTTGCTGTCCCATCTTCCAAGCAGTTCTTACCTCAGGTTAGCTAAAAAAGCCCATTCATAGGGCAAGATGGCCAAAGGAAACGTGAGGGGCAGCGTGCCAGGCATTCCACAGTTTTATTACAATTTATAAGGCTGGCCTGATTGAGCATAATATGTGTGTGTTTGTGTGTGCGAGAAAATGGTGCTTCATCGTTGGGGCTGGTGAAAAGGTTTTAACACAGTTACAGTAAAATATGATATGTTATTGTAGGCTAATTACACCATATACTTTACGGTCTAGTGAATATTATGTATGGCTGGGGAAGCAATACCTGTGACAGACACATGTATGTTAGTTAGGTTAGTTCACATTGATCTAAAAAATATGCACAGGCTACCCTTATAAACACCATGCATTCCAAGAACCTGACAATTAGCTAAATCAGTTAACTATTGGTTACAGAATGGATTGTTTTGAGCCTGCACAATGATGTAGTTGTGTCTTTAGACACGTTGAGAAAACTCAATTAGTCGCAGGTTGTTCCTTAGGGCAATTGGGCAATGCACCATCAAAATGAATTTCAAAATGTACCACAGTGTAATGCTAGCTGTGACTGCCCTGCATTTAAATAACTTAAACCAATCAGTGTCCAATGTTCCAATGAATGAGGAGTAAGTAGCCTCCTGCGCCTTTCAGTATTTCTGAAAATCGCCCCGATCGCTCTCATAGACATTCATGGTATAAACCTTTTTTCCAAAATGCAGGCTCTGCAATGCATTCTCTATGGCTTCCAGGAGTGCTTGCACTAACGTATTTACGTCATGCACAACGTAGATATCACTGCCTGGCATTGACGTGAGTTGTCTAGGCAATGACATACCCGAGAATGGTTCATCTGCACATTGTTGTGTCTCATCCATTCGGTCAGAGTTACTCGCAAAGTAACTTGTGCGTTCATGCATTTGTGCTTTTCCACAACCACTTTTAAGAATATATAAACAGACGCCAAACATCAATACCTACAGTGTGTATATAATGTTTTGGCCATAGCCTACTGTAAATTTCAGAGAGAGGGAGATTGGGTGAGAGCGTTTTGCTGCACCCAAAACCACATGAATGTACTTTGCATTAGCAAACGTGTTTTGTAGCCTATGCAAGGTGTTTTGATTGACATGCACAACGACCAACTACGTAACTCAATACCCAAGTCGGATGTTAAACTTGCAGTGAGGAAATCTTAACAACAGGAGTCTGTCTGTTTTACAGGTATTGTAAATCTGAGGGAGCACCATGTGGCATTGAAGGGAGAGGTGATTTTGTTTTGATCAACAAGCTTTCTCCAGAATGATTTACTTAGATACCTTTAATTTACTTATTGAATGGGTCACCAAATTGCCCACCCTAAAATTTTTGCCAGGAGCCACCAGTGATTAGTCAGGAAGGGTACAGTAGTAGCCTTTTGCTGTGAGAATCAGTCTGGAAATGATTATTATAATTATGGAATTATTTTGAATGTGTACGAGTAGCAAATAAACTTACCAATCAGCAGCGTCATGATTGCAATATGGGTTTAGGTTTGCAGCAAATAACAACCACAAGGTTCATCCAATCTACTGCAAAGTATATTTTGGAAAGTAGGCCTACCTGCCCTTTACAAAAAGTACGGCTCCCTAGATGGAGTTGTGACATTCATCTGGCATGTCAGGTTAGCATGTTGATATGCGGAAGCAAATTACCTCAGTAAATAAGGATGAAGCCTTTATTGCTAGCTACTGTTAGCAGCATATAAATTCCATAAATGAAGTCCCACTTTCAATAATAAAATACAATGGTTACCTTTATTATTCATTTTAAAAACCACCATTGGTCGTATCTGGAAAGATGGTCCATTTTAATAGAATGTGATGGGTGAAGACAGAATGCAGGGGGTCTTTTGAAGGGCGGAGGAAAGTCGTCTTATTGGCTGTGATTGGACGGAAATTGGCAAACCACGCCCACGGGCGTAAGTCTGGGTCTATCTTGAAGCGTTGTGTTCAACCAGTGAACAGTTTAGTGGGCATTTCTCTGCCAGTGCGACAGGTTGACTCGCGGTGGGAAGCAGACAGAATTTTCTGAAAGAAGAAAAACGCAATTTAATCGTTTCAGCGGTGGATGCATAACTTGACTTGGGTTTGGATTAATTTCAAGAAGCCTTTTTAGTTTTTCTTTTTAATTTGCTTTAGAAAAACATCGAAAACAATGGGATCCCAGTCATCTAAGGGAGACGTAGCCGTCGAGGGCAGCGCTCCTCCCGCCGATGCTGCAGCTGTCAAAACTAATGGACAGGTAAAGTCGAATGGTCGCATGGTCTTTGGCAAGTCATCTTTAACCATCACTGATGAAATTACTATATTTTACATTTGTTTATTAAAAACTGTATTAGCCTATAATTCGGTTACCGTCGTGATGAATTGATCGATTTTGAATGTGAATATGTGTTGCCTCCTTTTGGTAATGATCTTGTTTAGGTTTGGAATTGGAAACCTAATGTTTAAAATATAAAATTATTAGATTTGATCAGATTTGTCTCTAAACAACAAAAACAGTTAAATGTTTCATTCGAACAATCTAGGGTTATTTTAATGTTCCTGAATGTGAATGAGGATGGGTTGATCATTTTTGCTAAACCAAAGCCCCCCCGCAATGTGTTTCTCGGTGCCATTGGGAAGGGGGAGGGGGACAAGTGAGCGCACGTAGGCAAGCTATTCCTCATGTAGCCTACTATTAAATAGTAACCTAGTTGTTGCAATACCACCTATTGTGCATGTGTAAATAGGCTACGAGTGCGCGCGCGCGTGTGTGTTTGTGTTTTTCTATTACCTAATTGTTTCGTTCTTTTTCTGTAAGACCGATATTTAAATGAACACATTGACATTGTCTGATGACCATGCTTGGCTGGACATTGCGGCTTCACATATAATTGTAAACCATAATTGATAAACAATTTATAAAGAAAATAAAAGGTCGTGTTTATTTTTACAAAAGGCTCGCCTAGCTTATGAATTGCAGATTTCAGCTATGTTGATTGTATTCGAGAATAGCGTAATGTGTTTTATTTCTATATTTCATCAATGAACCTCGGTCTTTTCTTTGTTGAGATGATCTGTCTGTCTGGCGTCTGATGAACCTCGAGTTGGCTAGTCTAGTCTGTGTTGTGCGACTGCCGCCTGACGATTCTTAGCGGTACTACAAGGCGTCGCCTCTGAGCCCAACAGGAGGCACGGTGGTAATTTTATGCGAAAATAAAGAAATAACTCATACACCTGGGTTTTTGTATTGTGTATTATGTACTGAATGACTGATAGCCAATTGGCTTTTCTTTTTCCAGCTTGACCCCTTCAGAAGCTTATGAGACATTTTGTAATTAATATTTCCCACCATTTCCAGGAAAACGGTCATGTGAAGACCAACGGCGACGTTTCTGCTAAGGCTGATGGGGAAACCGCTGCCACCAATGGCTCGGCTGAGGCAGCTAAAGAGCCTGACGCTGGAGCTGGGGGTGACGCCATCGAACCGGCGCCTGCCGCCGACGGCGAGGCAGAGAAGCCCGAAGGCGAGGCTGCCACCAAGGAGACCCCCAAGAAGAAGAAGAAGAAGTTCTCCCTGAAGAAGACCTTCAACTTCAAGCTGAACGTGAAGAAGAGCAAGAAGACCGCTGAGGCCGTGAAGGAGGACCCAGCCGCTACAGACGCCGCTACTGCTGCCGTGGAGGAGAAGCCGGCGGAAAATGGTGCGGCAGCGGAGGAGAAAAAGGAGGAGGTGAAGGAGGAGGTGGTGGCAGTTGCTGAGGCCCCTAAGGCTGAGGAGGTGCCAGCTAAAGAAGAGGCTCCTAAGGAGGAGGCTAAGGAGCCGGCTGCTCCAGCCCCTGAAGCTACGAAACCAACAGAGGAGAGTAGCTCGACCCCCGCTCCATCTGAAAAGAAAGAGTGATTGTATCTTTAGCTCAGAATGAACTGTGTGAACTGTTTTTCCAGAGAGAGAGAGAGAGAGAGAGAAAGAGAGAGAGAAAGAAAAGAGAGAGAGAGAGAAAGAAGAGAGAGAGAGAGAGAGAGATAATTTTAAGATATATATATTTATATATGTGTATATGTATACATATGTATGGATATATGTATATGTAAATATATACACATGTATATGAGAGACTCCTTCGACGTGCCACTTTCGTCATGGTAAACAAGATGACAGACTAGATTCACTAGATTCACTTCCCTGGTTTCTGCTCAACATCTGGACCTTGAATTTTGCGTTTTAATAGGCTGTGGGTCGGTCACAACGCAGAAAATGGATTTAACGCGCAGAATGCAAGCTGGCAATGGACAGAGGAGGTGGGGGGAATGAAAGCATCTCTGACCTAAACATCGGCTGCTCAAGATGCCTCATTCTGCAGCAACAATGCTAGATAAGAAAATAGGATGCCACCACCACTTGAAATGACTGTTAATAGAAAAAAAAGAAAAAAAAGGAAAAAAAAAAGAAATCGGAAATTAAAAGACTTGCCAGCTTTTTACATTCCTATATTTTAACCCAAATTTTAGTATTTTGTGGTGTATTATAGAGAACCATCTTAACTCCAGAGAAGCTATGTATTGTTTGTTTAAAGAAAATAAGAAAAAAAACAGGCAATTTTAATTTTTTTCCAGACTATAAAAAAAAAAACAGAAGAAAACACTTAAGCTTGCTATGTTCACTGTTGCAGTTTGAAATGAAGCAGAGTTGTTTATTTGTCGTGTGTGAGCTTGAATCTACTTTGTCTCTGTAAATACATTGCATTGATTTCTGTTTTTTATTTTGCTAATGTTGGCCGATGTTTCTGGTTTTATTGTAAAGGTGATAATGGTAAATAAATGTTGGTTACCTGCCTGCTAAGGTGTTGCTGTGGTTACTTTCACATTTTACAGTTAAGTTATTATAATATAGTTTACTCTGTGATACTAAAATGAACTGTACTGAATCTTAAAGTAATTACAATGCAAACTCCAATATGATGTCTGGACTAAATGTTATACACAAGTATGATAGGAAATGAGGCCATTCTTTAAGAAAATCTATGTATCAAGAATGAGCAGGAGTTGTATTTATTTTTGAGGTTTATAAATATATTACGCTACACTGTATTTTATCAGAACTACAATAATAGCATATATTATATTGACAACGATCAAATAAAATGCATCAATGTTAAATACAATTCAAAAATGTTACATGTCATTAGTGAAATACATAATACTGTATATGTGAATGAAGAATAAGTAGTAAAGTAAAAATGGAATGTTTTGAAAGAAGCATGCAGAAAATGAAGGTCTCATCTTTACATAATATAACAAGGCTGATAGGGAAGGTGTTACAAAACACATATGTAGTCATTGTTTCAGTTTCTTCAGTATGTTTTGTCATTACAAAACGTTGCATAATAGGGATTATGGCATTATTTACAGTTAAATTAATTGTCAGCAGGGTCACAGCCATCATATAATGTGCATATAATGTGCTTTGATTTAAACTGAACTAAAATCTGTCGAAGCGTATGTTTTCAACCTTAACACATACCATCGCTGGCTTTCACAGTGTGAATTGGTGGGTGAGAACAGAGGAAACACAACAGGTGGAATTGTCAGGTTTCCCTTCACTGAACGTGGTACTCACTAGACACGCACATACTGTCATCAGATGGGCCGCTTTGTTCTTCATTGACCAGAGCGACACCATTTTTGTTTCCAGATACTGAACCATATAGCCTAGGCATACATCTAATGGTCCATCAGACCTCTTATATCAGTGACCTTTATGTCACCAGGGTCGGGACTATTATGTGATAGTTATTTGATAGACATTTCGAATAGGTTACTTAGACCTAGACCTAATTTGACACATAGGCTTCAATCTAGTTCAGATGATACAGTAGTTCACACATGCTGATGTGATTAGGTCAGATCAGAGCTATATTTAGACCCAGCCTTCAAACAAGTATTTAGCTTATAGGCTAAACAAGTATCATAAATATATTAGCCCCCTGCTATGATCCTTGTTAGTTACATAAAGTAAATGCACTCTAGCAGTCTATTACAAAAACATAATTTTATTGGATTAGGCTAATGTAATGTTCTAGCCCTTTAATGTAGGCTGTTGTAGCCTATTCTCTTCTCCTAAACCCACACTGATTTGCATAACATTTACCGTAGGATGAATGATAGATAGGCCCTTCAAAAGATGATCTATTGACTTTTTGACTTTATGTCAATAGTTCACTTTGAGATTTGCAGACACATGCAAGAGTAGGGATGTGGTTAAATTATAGCATCTCAAGTCTCAGGCTATTTCCCGACTGACGCATAGCATCTTGCTTGAGTTGTTAGGAGACTATACGTTAGAAAATACATTCAGTTCAGTGCGTAATTGTTTATATTATCCTATGAATTGCGTTGATGTATGTGTTTAATAAACTAAATGTCAGATTTGCATAATCAACGAGAGATGTCAATTTCCAAAAGAGGCTTCGCTTACACGCTGTCTGGATTGTTGGCACCATCTACCACACTACCGAGTACTGACAGTGTAGTGCAGCTCATCTGATTGGTCGGTCCAGACTCCTGCGCATCACAGAACCGCCGGTAGTCTAGGAACTGTGTGGGTAATTGGCGTAAAATGGCGCTGTCTCAAGGAACAAAGAAGAAAGTTTGCTATTATTATGATGGTAAATATATGAAAGATGCATTTCGGTTTACCAGTATCTACATAGACAAGTCTCGCCAAGGCGATAATAATCGAAATTGCATTATTTACTTTCAGAAAACGGTACTGAACGACTAGTCTATCAAGTAAATCAATTATAGCAAACAAGCTAGCTCGCTCGATAGCTAGCCTGAGTTATTAGTTAGCTAATGTTATCCCTTAGCTTCGCATGAAGCTTTGAATTATCCACTTCGAGTCTCGTGTGTTTAATTAGATTACGCTTGATTATAACGAGACTGTTATATTTCATTATGATTCCTGTTGCTAATGTTGAGTCATTTGGCTTGCTAATTATGGTAACGTTAGCCAAGAACGGTAGCAGTACTGGTACCGGTGTTATGTGCCTACTGGTTCCCATTCGCGTTCATGTGGTGTGCGCGCTTGTGTTTTCTTAACCGCAGCACACCTCCGGCAGCAGATTCGTCTAAATTACACAAATATTAACAATACGTTTTCATTCGTCACCTCATTATTACATTTGCAAATA
>JAODLL010000003.1:2551765-2563674 GCA_026546735.1 Forbesichthys agassizii | reverse complement strand
ACACACACACACACACACACACACACACACACACAAAATAGACAACCTGAGTATATATTCTCACCACATTAACTAAAATACAAAAACAGATGTTATTCTATTCTCTGAATAAAGTAACAGTATAAACAGAATATAGGGAATCGATCTATTCATGCGGTTTAAACGCCACTCACCAATTCAGCATACTTCCTACAAAGACCTGTTAGCTTTTCCTCCGGGGTGCTCAATGTGTTCAGAGTCTGCATCAGAAGTGTGATCTCTTTACCTAGACAGATAGAGACAAGTTAGCTATAAAGTACTATGCCATATTCAGCACATGCATGGAAACTATACCGTTTTTAATACCCAATATATTATATATTCTTAGTCATAATGATAAATATTCCTAACCCAAGCCCTTGACTTTCTTTTTCTCCTGTGATTTCTTAGGCTCCTTCTCCACGTTATTGCTCCCCCTGTCCACTTTGCCTTCAACTGGCTTCTTGGCCCTCCTCTCACTGGCCAGGCCGTTGAGCTCAGGGCTGTATGACTGGCCGTTGGGCAGGGCGGCAGCGTCGTCATCTGCAATGTTCTCCAGGCAGTAGGTACTGAGGATGTCTTCCAGCTGACGGCTGAGCTCTTCCGCCATGTCGCGCTGAGACGCTGCTTTGGGCCCAGCCCCTATAGCCAGAATACAGGTGTCACACATCAGTTGGGATGGCGGCAATGTGCTAAACCAAAAATTGTACAGAAATTGGAAAACATGACACTAATGTTTAATGGATATTAAACATTAAACAGTTTTTAAAATCTCACTTTATATTGTTTCTTTGACTATATTATATGCTGCATTGGCTGTCTGTTAAAAAGTGTTAGCTAATTATAGCTTACTGTACTTCCATATCTAGAAAAATGCTATTTAGCCAAGGTGAACAAGCAGTCATTATTTATAACGACATTAAATGTAGTTGTACTGTATGGTTAAATTGAAAGCACGGAGTTTGTGAATATTGCTGCTATATGGTACTTGTTTACTCCATTGAATTTATATTTGTTTGATTAGCTACTGGTAGCTAGCCTACTTGTATCCACTTGTTTTCAACACAAGAAGACTGAGCATGTGACTAGTATATGCTCTCTCACTGGATAATGCATGATGCTGCGCTTAAAAATTCAACTCAGTGTCTTTTTCTGCAAGCAGAGTTAGTGGCAACATCAAAGATTTTCAGCTTTAAGAGTTGTCCCTGCCCCCACGCCACTAGGTATGCATTGAATCAAGCGCTCCCACTCCACTCGCAGCATCAACAGATTGTTTCCCATGTTTCAAGTGCAGGCTGAGGCAGGGAGAGACTGACTGAGCCTCTACTTTCAAAACAAATTAATAATAAATTAAGATAACTTTAACCGATTAGTATTTATGGTATTTTTGCTTTGATAGAGTTCAAACATCAAGTCTTTCTCCAGCATCGCTGACTCCAAATAGAAAACCCTGTAATGAGCAGGTTTTATTAAGATGGGCTCCAACAGGGATAAGAGGTTTGCACATGGTATTAGACAAAAGCCAACAATTATTCTATAGCAGGAAAATGCATTAACTTTATATATTTATATATCTAAGTCTCAGTTTTATGCTATCTATTTTTTAGAGATAATTTTTCTGGTAGCGTAGATCATTCTAGTTCACCTTCAAATAAACATTTTCTGATATCCAATATGCCTACCGAAATCCTGTCACGCCTTAAGGCTCTTTTCAGAAATCATATCTGATAGGCGATTGACAGTACATTCACAAAAGTACACGTAGGCTACATGATTAGGATAGTTTTTGTAAAACAACCCAATAATGGCAATATAGAAAATCAGCCAGGACCCAAAGACACAATTCACTGCTATAGTGTATGAAAATCGGGATTTCCTGATTCCTGAAGAAATCAAATCTCGGATTAAAGTATCGTCACCTGTACAGTCACTCTCTGCCGCATCACCATGTGGAGGTGTATTTGTCAGAGGGGTCTCTGGCACAGATTTATTCGCGCTGCTGATGTCAACTGCATTTGCAGCTGACCCAGTAGTGTCTCCTGCTGCAGGTGGTGCATCAACATTCTCCTGGACAACTGACTCCTCGGTGTCTTGCTTCTTCATCTTTACACAATCTGGAATAACATTACAATTTTGGAAAATAATTTGTCAGAAAATTACACATATCACTGAAAGCAGAGACCATCATTGTATATTACAATGTGTGTTTTATATTTAAACAATGCACTCGTCGAGTAGTAAGTAAACATTGTTTCGTTTCCTGATTATCGTGGTAAGATGTTTATGAATTTCAAATGTACGCAGCTATTATGGTTATGTGTGGAATCTTAATGATTAAAATATGTTGTGCCTTGAATTTGCGGATTCAGTAAGTATGCCTGGTTCCCAGACAAATATATACTATTTCCCCTAGATTGTTGCTTCTTATTATCTTACTCATCACCACCTTTCAGGATACAAGCTAATGCCTGATAGCTAACTACAACTAAACTAGAAGACTACTGATTAGCCCATGTTAGCGCTCACTCAGCATAGGTATGAACTCCAAAACACATCCTCGGACTACTATTCGTTTGATATTAAATAAGTAATGACATTATATTATAGTATTGTTTACCGTTACTGTACTTAAATTATGTATAAGTACACTAGTGACAGAAGCGGCAACTAGGTTTCTGTTTCTCAACAGCGTGAGGACGTTACGCGTCAACACGACATACACTTCCGGTTAGATGTATTCTTCTTCCAGTGCAAATCTACAAGTTGACTTGTGGTCAATTTACTTTACTTTTTTGTCTTGGAGAAAAATCTTCTAATTTGAACGGCGGTCAATGGCGTTAGCAGTTGTTTGACTGGGAAATACATTACGGTAGAATAATAACAACAGTATAAGTAAAGCTGACGGGAAACCGATTACTTCTGTATTGTACCGGGGAAAGATTCGAAGCATCGGACCTGTGTCAACCTGTTGAACAGTGACATCTGGTGGTCCGCATAAATTATAGCAACGATTTAAACCGGAGATGATGGTCGAGAAATCGGTGTCTAATAATTAATAAAGGTTATACATTCCACTGAAATAGAAATGCCAGTAGGTATTATAATATATTTGGCTTTACAAATTAAATAGTTTCAGTAGGCCTAACCATGTGATATGCCATATGGATACATATGCCTATAAGATGCTATTATTATGGTACACCGCTATAAGCTAATATAAAAGTACAGATGCATCTCAATAAATTAGAATATGGTGGAAAAGTAATTTCACTAATTCAATTGACTAAGTCAATACACTACCGGTCAAAATTTTTCCAACACACCAGTATTTCCAGTTTATTATTGAAATTCAAGCAGTTTAAGTCAAATAAGTAGCTTTAAATGGTACAAGGGTAAGTGTGAACTGCTAAAGGTTAAAACAAATGGTAAGGTTACCAAAAACTGAAAAATGATGTACATTTCAGAATTATAAAAAAATGCCTTTTTCAGGGCACAAACAATAGGTTCATAACTTAAAGCTATTCTGCAGCAACAGAGGTTGATCAAGCCTTGGTGCTACAAATTCCCACAGGGTTCCCAACTTGCCTTGATTAATTACAACCCCCCCCTGTCTGCATAAAAGTAGTGTTGGAACACACTGTGATACCATACCCTCGTGAGCATGTTTTGAACAGTATTGTATTGCAGAAAGTAGTGTTTTGCTATATAAATGGCAAGAAAAAGGCCATTAACATGGGAAGAGACAGAGACCATCTGTCATCTCGTTCATCTTTTATCATCTCTTTCTCCATCAAAAGGGACTCAGACACTGGGATGGCAGACCCAAAGCCACAACAGAATCAGAAGAAACGTTTCTGAGAGTCAGCTTGAGTGATAGGCTGCTCACAGGACAACAGCTTCAAGCACAGCTTAATAATGGTAGTAGGCCTAATAAGCAAGTCTCAGTTTCAACTGTAAAGAGAAGACTTCGAGCTGCAGGTTTGACAGGTCGAGAGGCAGCAAGAAAGCCATTGCTAAGACGTCAGAATAATAAGAGGCTTGCCTGAGCCATGAAACACCGCCAATGTACTACTGAAGACTGGAAGAAGTTGTTATGGACAGATGGTTCTTCAGTGTGTGACATCAACTATCAAACATGGAGAAGGAAGCATAATGGTCTGGGGCTGTTTTGCTGGATCCAGGGTCGGTGACTTCCACAGTGAGTGGCACCCTGTCCCTGAACCAAAACAGCTACCACAGCATTTAGTGCCATACAATACCCTCTGGTATACGCCTAGTTGGTCAGGGTTTCACCGTACAGCAAGATAATGACCCAAAACATACATCCAGGCTTTGTCAGACCTACCTTAGAGGAAAAAAACAAGACGGTAGGCTTCAAATCATGGAATAACCAGCACAGTCTTCAGACTCATCGAGCTGGTTTGGACTGGCCAGAAGAGTGGAAGCAAATATACCGTTAACTGTTATATCTGCAAAAGGTGGCTACTTTGATGAGTCCAAAATGTAAATAAAAATGTGTTAAACCAAACTATTACATTTATTTTTTATCTATAATTGTTTATATGTTCTATGATTTAATTTCAGAGTACATTGAGAGATTAAACTGCATACATTTAAAAAAAAAACTGGAAAAATGTAGGTGTTCTAAAACTTTTGACAGGTAGTGTATATCGTGGATTAATTTAACACAAAGTGAAATAGTTCAAGCTTGTATTGATCTTGATTACGGCTTACATTTCATGAAAACCCCAAATTCAGTTTTCACAGAAAAGTACAATATGCCAAAAGGCCAGTGAAAAAATTACTTTTAATAGACATGTCAATTTTCTGAAAAGGCTGTACATGTACAAGCACTCAGTACAATGTTGTGGCTCCTTTTGCCCAAATGATTGCCTTTATGCAGTGTGGCATGGGGACGAATGGGCCTGTGATACTGCTGAGGTGTTATGGAAGCCCAGGTTGCTTTGATAGCATCCTTCAACTCATCTTAATTGTTGAGTCATGTCTCACATCTTCCTCTACACACAAGAACAGGACGTTATCAAAGAGATGTTTCTGAAGCTCCAGACAAACTCAACATAGACTATATTATTAGGCTATTATTTTTAGTTGGATTTTTGGATTCCTTTATGAGATAGTGTATGGATTTAGCACAGACTAAAATCCCTGTTACTAATGACACAATTGTCTTTAGACAATTAGACAATCTTTAGAGAAGGTGTCTGACTTTAGTCTTCTAAATAGAATATTTTCAAAGTCCTTTAATGTAAGGTCAGCAACAGCTGTGAGACCACAGTTGTAGCTGGAATCTGCTGGAGCCATTCGCCCAGTCAATCTAAAATAAACCTTCCGTCTCACTGGCCCAGGTGGTTGGTGGTTTAAATATATCCACCGGCCATGCATATTTTAACCAGCTCAAATAATGAAACGCAATGACTATCATTAGCACACTAAACTTAAAAACATCCTCCATAAGAGGTAGCTTACGTAGCTGCAGGCTTGTCCTATCTCCAAACTTCACTTTCTCACAGAAGTTTGTTTGCTGAGATTAATTTTTTTCCCCCATGTGGCTTTTTGTTACAATGTTATCCCTTGTAAACATTGCCATGTTGATGAAAAGCAATTTCCAAGAATCACACATTGAAGGGTAGCAACATAACTTTATTTTTTTGTTTTACAGTATTTCTACTGGACAAATTTAAATTCAACATCTTATTTTTACATTTATGTACATTTTTTTAATGTTTATTTTTTCATGTAAATGTTGGGTGTCATGTTAATTTGAAGTGTATCAGTTTCTTGTCACTCATTCATATTGTCAATAAAGTCAAGTCACAGTTTAAGATGGGTTATTGTGAGAAAATTAACAAAGATACAGAAATAAATAAATGTTAAATGAGCTGAGATAAGGAGAGAAAATATATAGGGACTTGTCAATGATGGAACATTCAAATAATTGTACAAACATGCAGCCTTGTAAACATTTGTAGCATAGACAACATTAGTTGACTAAGCAAAGCATGGCTTTAGAATTTGATAGACTAACAGTTCTAGGACGGAAGACATGTTGGATTTGATAATGAAAAATGTCAACACCCTGAAGACAGAAGACTAGATTATTTCCTGATCCTATAGCCTAATGAAAATAAAACTGTAAAACAAGTATCCAAAAAGTAAGCAAGCATATCCTGATCAGGTTGAAAGGTCAAGAAAAACACATTTGTTAGCTTTGGGACTGTTTTTTTGAGAGCGCCTTTCTCCACTTCTCAGAAGTGATTAGAATTAGAATTATTATCATCAATGTATCATAACGTACATGTAATGTAATGTTTAAAAATGCAAAGTAATACTCAGTTGTCTCAAGTGAGTAGGGGGAAGCCTGCTTCTGAAAATATATTGCAGTCCTTTTGGTTATTCTGTGCATTTTCTAATTTCCTAAACATTTCCCAAACATGTTTTGAAAAGAAACATAGGAGAGGTATTATGATGTTTCGCTGCTTGTGCTAAAAAGCAGCAGCCGCTTTGAACATGCCCAAAGTTACTTTATTTGACGGAATCTGTCAAAGTGAACGTCTATGGACTGTGCCAAGTGACCAGTCAATTGCCATGGCAAGTAATTTTAGTAAAGTAAAAAAGCATTACAATCACCTCCCCTTGAAGAATAGTTCAGATAAGCTTTTGGTTAGCTAACTGTACCTGACTGTAATGGACCTTTCGTCAAAGTTTGAATGACAGGCAATCTGACTAATCAGAAGGCCAAGTTGTTGCTATGCACCAGTGTGTCGGATAAACAAGAATCACGGTCTTTTCATCAAATCTGTTTGTTCTGAAAATGTCAAAAGGATGTCTTTATGGGACATGTAGACAACACAGAAAGCAGTATCCAACCTAGACAGAGAGGATGTAGCCTACAGATCTTTCAATTTCCCAAAGCCATGCGAATAAACTAAGCTATGGATTTGGATGCAAAATCACAGGACAGCCAAACACAATTTATAAGGTAATATTATTACTATTACTATACTGTGTCCGTGTAAGAGTTGTCAATCGTAGCCGGCAGAATGTAGTTATCTGGCGAAAGGTCCATTGTCTATCACTAGTCAGGACGTATGTTTTATTTATGCATTTGCATGATATGCCATGAATGAAACCACCTTTATCTCTGCAAGATTTCCTTGAACACCAACAGGATCGGCTGCTGGCTGTAACCGTACCTACTATTTTGAATACAGTCAAAATATAATACCAAATAAAGTCACCAAAATGTAACTATTTCTTCAGCAGCCCAACATTAGCAGTTATGCAGTGAAAACCACAATAATTTTGATAGATATGAACTAGGTGCCACTTTTATACAAACAAAAAATTTGCAACAAAATAAACTAAAAAAATCTTTTGCAATTTGCACCCCACCCCATTATTTTTTAATAATTCCTGTTATGACCATCTTCATAATTTAGGCACGTGTATCAGATAATCCCACTTCTTGAAAGAAAGTATGGCAAATATAACTTTGAAGATAAGAAAAAAAGAGCAGCTATGTATTTGCACAATGTGTGCATTCAAGTACAAAAAAAGAAGTCTGATACAAATGAACCTTCAGTCTTTGTTGGTCGCATTGGCACTTTAGTGAATAGGATGGCATTACATTTCTCATAAATATAAATATTTAATTTGTCATTTGATAGACTTGATTTTTTTTTCCATTGTCAACTTCCTGTCATTGATTTGGAAACATACTTGGAGATGAATTTAAAGAGCATTGACAAAAAAACCCTCTTCTAGATTTTGTTGAAGAGTTTTCCTCAAGATTTTTTATAAACTATTGTCACCTTGTAGGATAGTTTAGAGCACTTATTCTGTGGATCTCATATTTATATATTTAGACCAATATTAACAAACAGGAGCCCGGATAGAACTGATACATGTTAATGTGCTTCACTGAAACTGTATGTTTTCATAATTATCTATGTCTTCAATTCCTCAAATATAACCTCAATAAAACAGGTAAATCTAGCACAGACAAGCATATCAAAATAGATTAAGATAAGGCAGTAGGCATGTGCATTCATTCTCTGATCTAACAAGATACATCTGTATAGATCCATTAAGAAATGTCTGGATAGATCCTGGTAAAACTAGTTAATCCACAGAACATGGAGCTCCCACACAAGATGAGGGCAAATTTATAACATCAATTAATCTCTTCATCACACAGTGCCTGTGAGTTAAACATCACACTCCCAGACATCATTGAACCACAGCTCAGTCGTTAACCCTGCAACACTGATCCAAGACCAGTTGGCTGGCCTCTGGAGCGCAAGATGATCTGTGATCGGAGTTTACAGGGCAAATTCAAACGATCCTACCGCAAATCATGTAAAATTCAAATCATCCTACTGCAAATTATGTAAGTAGGAAATAAAAAGGTTTCCATAAGAGAGGCAGGCATCACTAATAGTTTTACAGGGGTAATTTGATTTAGAGTATGTTACAGTACAGTGAACCAGATAACACTTAGATCTACAGACTCCAGTACTACATAAATTGTCAGTGCTAAGATTATGGAAAACATTTTCACTTGCCAAAAGCCAACCAGATATCTGTGTGATGTGTATTCAGTGTCTGCTGGTGTTGAATGTACTGTAAGTCTGCATGAAGTAAGTATGCAAACACATATCTCCAGTAGAATATATTTGACAGTTAGGCTTGTCACATCTTACAGAAACATCCCTAACCAAACCCCCGACTGTTTCAAGAAGACATCTATACTTAAGTCATATAAGTAATTTATACTTTCCTAGAGGCTGAGGACAGACTAGATATACAGATGCTTTTACACAGCACAACAGACCCATGCAATTATCAGTTGTTATTCCCATTCCTCACATTACAGTGTCACAGAATGATAGGTTAGATATCCACACTACTGTATATTAGACACCACACACACCAAACAACCACTGATAAGGCAACAATCCTTTTTTTTTTTGCCTTCAAGTACTGCAACAATGATTGATTACTACTGTACACTAATGTCTTGTAGTGTTTAAACGCAATGTTTTCCATCTATTTATTCTACCTGCTGCCTGTTTGGCCAGGGATATTTTGTGATTCCAGGTATGATAGTCAAAAACCATGCAAAACCCATACTGCATGCACTGGAGGGGGGCAGCACAGGGCCAAGGTAACCACAGCAGTCACCACAAAAGGAAAGGAAATCCAATATAAGCCTCAGGCCAAGCCTCATTTGGCCTGAGCGATGAATTACAATCCCCTGGAAGCTAGAGCCAGTATGCCTAATATAGTATATATTGTCATACGATAGAATATATGTCTCAACATGAAAATATGTTTTAGTTGCCAATAATGTGCTGCTACCGACCATACCCCCCACCCAGATATGCCTCATTAATAGATCACTTCCTAATTCAAAATGTATTATCAGCACACAGCACACTCGTTTTCTAACTATACCGACCCCAGAAGATTACATTTTGGATTTTCGATGTTTCTCCTCAATATAAACAAAATTAATGTTCCAACATCAGAGCCCTTCCTAAGCCCAAACACACATGTCGCATATCCACCCCCTCCCCCCAATGAACCCCCAATGTTCTCATAGGTAAACTAGTAAGAAAAATAGAACAGAACAAGTACAAGCAGTGTTTTTCTGCTACGCTGAAGGAAAGTCTAAGGATGCCAGGATGCGACTGACACGAAACATCACCACTGGAGGGGGAAATCTCTGCATCCTGAATGCAGCTGCATTGTTTAATTATGCACTATGAAACAAACCCAGCCCATTTTGAGTCAACCACGTGCTGTTCAGGGTAGATAAAGGACCCCCCACCCAAAAATAAAAATAATAAATAAGGGTAATGGAAACAGGCAAACTAATCAAAAAATGTAAACAAGGCAAGGGTACAAGGTGGTAGGTGTTTTTTTGTTTTTCTCCAACTGTCTGACATCTAGAGGGGGTATTTTATGGGTATTTCACCTCATACATCTCTGCCCAAGAAACCTCTAGTAACAGTATGTCTGCCTGCCTCCTCTCAGAAGGGGTGTGTGTGTAGCAAGGACGTTGATGGGTCTGCACACTAGTGACTAGCGAGACCGCCACTAAGTGGGTGTCTTCTACAAGCGAGAGCAGGACAGGATGAATGGGAGTCTCGGTTTGGGGCCAGATAGTAGTGACAAGTATAGGGTAAGAGGGCATAGGATGGTGGGGTATGTGAGGGCCGGATCAGTGGATTCTAGGGGACTGGGTTATAGCTGGAAGCCCTCCATGGGGGCTTCTTGCTGGGGAAAAAGGAACTGCTGGTTGGCCTGGTCCACCTGAGGGGCCAGACTGGCATCTTCCTCCTCTACACCAAAGTAGTGCTCGATGAGATCGAAGGCCTTCTGGTAGATCTCCTGGTTGTCGTGGATCTGGAGGAACTCAATCTTGTCCAGACCTGTGGACAAAGCACAGAACAGAGCAGACAGGTTAAATCCCAGCTCCATTACACAAGCGGAAGACACCACACACACAAATAAAAGGTATATTGCAGCAGATGAAACACTAGTGTACCAAACAGCATGGTTGAATGTGGGACTCTATAAAATCTTTACCCTCAGACAGACATTTTCTATAGGGGAAGGAGCACTGAATGTGGGTGCGTTCTGCATGTACCATAGGCCTCCTCGATGAGGCTGCAGTAGGGGTTGACACCAGAGCCGGTGTTGTCCTGCTTGGCCTCCTGCTCGCCCAGTCTCAGGATGTTCTCCAGACCGCTCAGAGCCACCTGCACGATCTTAGAGTCCATCACAGTCAGCAGGTCACACAGAGGCTTGATACAGCCTAGGTTCACCAGGTATCTGTGCGAACGTGCACACGCACACACACACACACTTTTAGCTCCTATCTAGTGTCTCCTAAAATGACCAAGCAGCTATTTTTCTAATATCCTCTTAATTAATCATTTAATATTTATTTATTTAAAATAATTTATTTTACAGTTCAACAAGTAGAAATGAAGCTTTTCTACATTTCAAAAACCATTACTGATTAACTTATTAATAGTCTGCTTCCATTCTCCTTGCCGGCTATAATAGAGAGGTTTAAAAATGTTAACAGATGCAATACAACTATACAATTGTAGAAAAACATGTTCTTACAAAAGGCGAAATACATGAAGTCAGTGACTATACTATGATTTCAATATTTTTATTATTTTTTCACTTAATTTTAGTGCTGGGACGATTAGTCAACATAACCGACGTCACCGTAAATATGTTGATTAGTTAGTGTACCGTTGACTCGGAAAAATATACCTATAACTATGCTCCGATCTGAAAAAATAGTGCCGTCAATGGACTAGAGAGGCAGCAATGAGCTGCGAACGCGCTTAGTAATCCTGAAACCAAAGGAAGAAGACAAATGTGTGGCATGGTGTGTGTTTGTGTGTACCTACCCTAATAAATCCACTGATATGTCTGTAGCAGATTTATTTGGCCTGGTTTATAGCCCGTGACGCGGTAAATACCAGGCGAGCAGCAGCTAACAATGTTAGCGGTAGCACATTGCTAGATGCAGCGCGTGAGATGAATTGGTACAAAGAGTCAACGAAAACATTGCGGGACACAGTGAAAGCGCTACACGTGAACACGGATCCATTAAAGCGGAGAAAAATAGCGGAGCTGCTTTAGTTTCGGGCCCACCATTGTACAGCATGTGCAAATGCAAAGCATGCAGCTCAGCTCATTTGCTATGTTCGAGCGCTGTCACTCAAAGAACACTAGCGGACGCTTCCATTTTCCTCTCGCACATAAACCAAACATGTTTACCCCCACTGCCCCCTTGCTCTATAATCTCATCGATCTGATGAGATTGTGTTGTCAAACGTTAA
>JAODLL010000003.1:2540278-2551665 GCA_026546735.1 Forbesichthys agassizii | reverse complement strand
TTACAGGGGTATCACACTACTCAGCCTCCCTGGTAAAGTCTACTCCAAGGTGCTGGAGAGGAGGGTTCGGCCGATTATCGAACCTCAGATTGAGAAACAACAATGCGGATTCCGTCCTGGTCGTGGAACAACGGACCAGCTCTTTACTCTCACAAGGATCCTGGAGGAGGCCTGGGAGTATGCCCTTCTGGTCTACACGTGCTTTGTAGATCCAGAGAAGGCTAGATACTGTGGGAGGTGCTGCGGGAGTATGGGGTGAGGGGGTCCCTTTTCAGGGCAATTCAATCCCTATGTCCAAAGCGAGAGCTGTGTACGGATTCTCGGCAGTAAATCAGACTCTTTTCAGATGGGGGATGGTCTCCAGGGCTGCGCTTTGTCACCAATCTTGTTTGTGATATTCATGGCCAGGATATCGAGGCGTAGTCGTGGTGGAGAGGGGTTGTGGTTTGGTAGCCTAAGGATCTCATCACTGCTTTTTGCAGATGTAGTCCTGATGGCATCATCGGTCCGTGACCGCTAACACTCAGTGGATCGGTTTGCAGCCGAGTGTGAAGCGGCTCGGATGAGGATTAGCATCGCTAAATCTGAGGCCATGGTTCTCAGCCGGAAATCGATACAGTGCCTACTCCAGGTGGGGAATGAGTCCTTACCCCAAGTGAAGGAGTTCAAGTACCTTGGGGTCTTGTTCGCGAGTGAGGGGACTATGGAGCGATAGATTGGCCGGGGAATCGGAGCAGCCGGAGCGGTATTGCAATTGCTTTACCGCACCGTGGTGACGAAAAGAGAGGTGGGAGGTGTTCCAGGCAAATCCAGCTGGGAGGAGACCTCGGGGACGACCCAGGACTAGGGGGAGAGATTATATCTCCACTAGGGGTGCACAATATATCGATTCAGTATCGTTATCGCAATATCACGTTGCGCAATATTCAGTTTATTTTGTGGAGAGATGCGTCCATTGGCTGTTTGGCTTAGTTGTGTTTGATTTAGACAGAAAAGTAAGATGTGTGGCTGAGGAAGCTCATGACATAATAGAGATCGAGAATAAATATCAGTGGCCAAATAGATAAATAAATAACTTGTTGTATGAGTACAATATGAATGTCAGTTGAAAATGTGTTCTTTTCATATGTTATGAATATATTTTAATGCCTTTTCCCATAACCTCTGTGATTTAAAAATATCAAAATTATTATCTATATTGAAATTTTCATGATCAATATCGCAATATCACATTTGATCAATATCGTGCACCCCTAATCTCCACACTAGCCTGGGAACGCCTCAGGATCCCCCAGTCAGAGCTTTCCAATGTGGCTTGGGAAAGGGAGGTTTGGGGTCCCCTGCTGGAGCTGCTGTGCTCGCGACCCTGGTGCGGATAAGCGGATGAAGATGGATGGATAGAAATATTTATTTTGAGTGAATCTCTTAGTTACACCAACATATCATAGAACGTAATCTCTGCCGACACAAAATAGTATTATAAAAGACAGATTTTCGCTGCATTAACAACAAGGAAATTCCATAGGGAAACCCACGTCTTGGCTCCCCATAAAACACTAACAGATTGTAAAAACTTAGAAATAAGCATATACAAATATTTATTTCCAGCAAATATCTTAGTTACAAATACATGTATCATAGGGAACAATGTGCAGACACAAAATTGTATTTATAAAAGACTGCTTTCCGCTGCTCGACAACAAGGAAACCCCGGCTCGAGATTGAACACTAATAGAGTGTATCTGTAAACGTTTTGAAATAAGTATATACAAATATTTATTTCCATCGAAACTCTTAGTTGCACCAACATTTAGCCTATCATAGGTAACAATCGGTGCAGACGCAAAATAGTTTTTATAAAAGACCGCTTTTCGCTGCCAGAATGAGGAAATGCCATAGGGAAATCCCTTGTTCTTGATTAATAATGCTCAAGCAAGACATAAAAACGTCTCTTTCCAGCTAATTTAATAATAATACCATGATTGTCAAAGGGAGACAGTCTGTGCACATAGGATATGGCGTTGTTATAAACATTCCTAATTCTAAAGCACTACTCTCTCTGGCATATTTACACCCTCTTCGTAACTGACGCCTTAGCCTTGACGCAGAAGCATAAATGGGCCTTTAGGGTTCAGATGGTGAAACTGTAAAATTAATGTAATAATGTGTTATCTTGTTTAATATACTAATTAATTATTAATTTCGGTCGATACGGTATAATTCCGATATTGATATGAACAATGAAAGCCTCAGAATATTTGCACCCACAACAGAGTACTTCTGAAAAAAGCATTTGTCAAGTCTATGAAACCTCCTATGAAACTATAATATTTTAGAAATTAAAAACATACAAATGAATGTTCACCTTTTAGCAAGTGTCAGGAACATTCTGGTGTGCGTGTGACTAAGCACTGTGGTCCCATTATTTAGACTTCCACAGAAGACATTACTTATAGACCGTGTAAAATTATTTGGCACCTAAAAACAGCCCATACTGCTTTGCACTGTCTGTAGTGCAAGTCGTATTTTCTATTTTGTTCACCTTGAATACAGCTGGCAGGGCTACACTGATTTTATTCCCAAAGAGCACACATGCTCCTAAATTAAAACATTTAGGAGCGCAGTCAAAAAAATTAAAAGTACGGCCAAAAATATGGGAGCAATGTTTGCACAATGTTTAATGTTTGTTTTTAGTCGCATTTGTGAGTGAAATGGTCGCACTGTAAGAGCCCTGCAAGCTGACTGCGGCACTGGTCATTCAGTGACATATATATAGCTTATGAAAATACCGGAAATTAGTTTAAACCGTTATCGAAAAAGTGTATATTGCGATAGATATTGTTATTGAATTATTGTCCAGCCCTTATTATGGCTGGCCCCAAATATAAAATATTATTTAGGTATTCATTTGTTGGATATGTATTCGATCTAAATATTGGGATTCGATTATTCGTTTTTTCTCATTATGTATGCATGTTTTCCCATTAATCCCCATTCTCAATCTCCATTTAAACCCACATGTTGAAATGTAATTGCCTGCCCCTGTGTCATCAACACAATTGATTGCAATTGGCTGTTTGTAAGAAGAGAGCAAGGCTATTTATTATGCATATCAAATAGCATTCATATGCTATTTGACAGCTCTGGCTGGCTCAATTGACGTGTCAATCAAAGTGGCCATTTTACATGTGTGCTCACTGAAGCTAGGAATCTAATATTACTTCTGTTATACTTCTTAATTATAGAAGAATGTTTTCATGGTGTTTTAGAGAAAGAATATTCAAATACTCGTACGGAAATACCATAAAGTATTTGAAACCTGTAAAATGGTATTCGGGACAGCCGTAATTATAATTGCTGATTAATACGCAAGGGAATGTTAATCACCAGAACTGCAAATGGATGGAAAATACAACAAAAACCTTAATTATAAATAATGAACAATAGGTCAGAAATGTACAATGCATATAGCATCTAGTTTAAAGACTACACTGAAATGCAAGTGGTAGATAGCATTATGTGGCTAATAACTAACTTCCAACCAAGTAAAATGTGTAATAAATAAAAAAGGGGGAGAAAAATAAAACAAGTGTACCTTTATTGTCTCACATCAAGTTGCTTTATGGTCACTGCATGTACCTAAGAAAAGGACATATTCTAAATCAATATCAAGTCTTAAAACACCAGAGGAAACAGCATGCAATAGTCTACGGGTGTATGTAGGTATGGACATGCACACCAGTTTTCTGATCGCATAGCACTGTATATGTGGAACCTTTTAAAATTACCACATTTGGCAAACCTTTACACAGATATCACAAAGGAAATGTAAGAGCAGCTCAACTGTACAGAAGATATTGACAGATTTGGCTTGGTTCATTTTTATCAATTAATCACATTCTATGTTTTGTAAGTACACAGAAATAAGTTATTTTTATTACATAAAAATTTACTTTTAGTTTGTTTGTTTTGTTTTACTTTTGAAACGATTCTTTATCTTTGTTTATGTCTTTTTTGTGTTGTTTTTTTTTTTGCCAGGACTATAGTAATGTTTTATGAAACTGCACGCATTTACCAGCAACTTTATAAACACACGATCAACTTAAAACATTTAAGGTTAGGTTACCTTTACAGTGGAGTGGTTCTACATTATAAGCAGTCCTCTCCATTACTCTAAAGTAGCCACCACCACTCAGTGGCCACCTAGACCTCATTACATTTTCAGTTGCTATCAAAGAAACTCATTTACGATTATGGTATCCACAGGTAAGAGGGTTGAAAAAGTCTTATACATACCCAGGCATTCAATGCTTTAGAACTCTATACACATTAGGAAGCTATCCGTGGTTATTTTAGAGGTCTTACCTCAGGGTCCTTTTTAAAAAGTATAGAAAGAGAGAAAAAGCATAAGTTGTGCTCTTTTGATAATCAGTCAAGACATCATTTAGTAGGATTAAAGTCTGCAGACGGCAATACATTCATTTAGATTTAATGTGTTTTTGGAATGAGAAACAAATTAAAACATCTACATTTGATTTGTAAAAGTTGTTTAAAAAGGCCATTTCAAATTTTACTAGGACAGGAAACAAATAAACCAAGTTAACTTTCATAAAAAACAAACTAAGCTTTATTGACAAACTGCTGCAAAACATATTTTGGACAGATTTAGTTACCTATTTAGGCAAACTTACACATGTAGCATAATGCATTTTATGGAGAGGGTACAAAGACTAGTTTCAGAATAAGTACAGTTCGAATGTTTTATAATATATACAGTAATTTGGATTTAGCTGCAGGATCCCTTCTCTATAGAAAGAGAAGACCCATGTGGAGATTTTTGTCCAAATCCTTTATTACATTGTGCATGCAGTTTATAGAGATTCAGATCAATGAAGACCTGAACTTGGGCTAGCATAACAGGAGGCCATCTCTTGGCCAGGATATCATAAATTAAAATTAACTTTTAAAACACTTAAAACAAATTAAGGATGTGAGGACAGTCCATCTCAACAGTGTCTATTAGGGCTATATTTCAAAACTCTACGAAAAATGACCAATATCGTAGCCTAAAACTACAAGCACATTTTTTTAAAGCTATTTAATAACAAATAGGAAGCATAAAAAAATATGAATTGATTGAATTTCATTAACATTATTTATTTTCCCTTCACTTGATTTAAGATTTTTGTTGTTGTTTCTACATTACATAATTAGTAGATAAATCTCTTATTTTATGATATTAAAACAGAATTTTGAAATGTAGCCTAAATGGGAATCTGCAACTGACTCTTTACAGATTTGTTTTCTTTTAATAAACAAAATAGTTTCCTTTTACACTAACAAGTCGTACGGAGCTAATAACCACTAAAAATGGCTAATCTCAATGAGTAAGGAAAAAGTATCAACAATGCAAAAAAGCCAATGGGCAATGTGGTCAGTGAAAACCCAAACAAAACCAGTGAAATAAACAAAAACTCAAATGTAAATGAGGGGACAAAAAAAAAACCCTGCCATCGTGGTTGGGGTGTGTGGGAAAGGGAGGTACTGCAGTGGTCGAGTGGGGTTACGGGTTAGAGTTTAAGACAGGTGTAACCAGTTCAGATAATCTTCCTCATTTTCCCCCCAAAAAAAGTCCAGTGTAGGAAAATAGACCAAACTAAAAACAAAACAATTACTTGTGTCGAGCTGCTTAAAGCAAGAGCTGCCTCGGTAGTCGGGCTGTAGTCACGGTAACACGTAAGGACGGACTGGTCCATTTCAGTACTGCCTGTAGGGGTGTTCCCTGTATACGGTCTTGGCAGGTCTCGATGGAGGGGGGGCTTTTCCCGGGGTCTGTCTCTGGGTGCCGTTCCAGTCGTCCTGATCTGAAGACACCCCACACACACACACACATACACACACAAATAATCTGTGTTAACTAATGGGCTGGCCATAAATAGTATTATTTAAGCAGTAACACACAAGAGGGAGTGCATTAAGACTGAATATCAGCACGGCTGTGATTCAGTCGTGGGTACGAGGCCATAGGCCATAGTGTATAAAAATGATTGCTCTTATACAAAAGTTCGACAAGCACATTTTATTAGTTAATAACAGTAATAAGCGCCAACATTAAATTATTTGTTTATTTAATTATATATTTGGCTCCGCCAACACAAATAATCGTGCAACCATAGTTCTAAACTTCAGTCTCTCTGGTTCTGTGTCGGCAACTACGTGGCTGGACTGTTACCAAGCAACACAAACATTATGCTAGCTTGTTACATACGTTTTCACGTTACCGCAGGTCAGCTACTTCGTATCCAATACATCCATGTTTGTATCATGTAGTCTACATATGCCGATGTTTGCATTTATCATGCAGCAAGTGAAGTTAAATTGGTTGAGTCTGTAGGGCTGTCGCGGTGAAATAATTTTCCATGCGGTGATTGAGGTTGATTCATAGGCGTGGTATGTGTGCAGTATTATCGGCATATATTTATTTTTGTTTTGCGTGGTCAAGTGCGTGGCAGAGAGCTACCAAAATAGTGTGGTTCTGGGGCATTAATACAATGTCTCTGCAAAGTGAACTCAGTCTGTAATGATGTGCAACGGCATATCGACTACCAGTTTAGTGCACAGGTGTTCTGACTAGGTATGCAATCAGGTTCGACATATGTTTGATCAAAATGTCAGCGGGAAAATATGACATGAGCATGTAATAGCGCAAGATCAAAAGCCTATGATGCGCCAAGCTACCGTACATACCTTGGCTTAGCATAGTTATAGACAGAAAAAGTCACAAGTTGTTGAGCTGTTTTCGGTTTAACAAACCAAACTTTTAGGGTACAACTATTCCGTTTTATGTCCCATAACAAATAGACATGTCCCAAAAGAATTACTCGAAGTGAGTTTGCTGCCAATACTTCCATGGTGCGCTGCATCATGCATGCTGCCCAGACAGAATGGATTATGACAAAACTGTAGTACAGTGAATTAAAGCATGACGTAGTCATAAATACTTACATCCCAAAAGCTACAACTGGCTACAACAGGGCTGGGGGGAATGTCTTCTTCAATAGCACACGTGCCCTAGATGAAACCTCATATTCGATGGGCTAGCCTCATGAAAAAAATAAAAAGTAACCATTGCGGTAATGGCAGTTGCTTGCCATCCCCCACGGTTGGTTTAGCAACACTGTGGTATTGCAACATTGCGATTATTGCAACAGCCCTACTTTTATTAAAAGTTATTAGAAGAACATCGTATACTGGAGTGGATACATGCATAGTTAAACGTCCCAGTGCATTAGACTCAAATGACACTCATGACACTTTGGACCATCTGTTGTATAATGGTAAATAAATAACTCACCATAAGACTCGTAGGACTCTGTTGTCTCTCCGTGCTCGTAGTCGTAGTATTCTGTCTCTCTGCATTAAAAAGGAGAGATCATGGAGAAAAGTAAAGTACCTATTAGCAGTACCTGCCAGGGACCTATACAAAAAAAAAGTTAATGCTAATTAGCTCCTGTGAACAAGGTCAAACAAGGTAGTTTGTCAACCGTGAGCATCCCGGTACCTCTTGGCTTTGCTAAGAAGGGCAGCCGAGTGGGGATCGGCACAGCACTGCTCAGACGAGAGGCCGGCGCTTGTTCACAGCATTCAAATCTATGGCTGTCAAGTAGGGGTGTAACAGTACACTGAAGTCACGGTTTGGTTCAAACCGCGGTACAGAAGTCACGGTTCGGTACATTTTCAATTGAGTGGTGACTGGTTTTTATACAAATACCCTAGCTTATATCCTATATAACCAACATTTTTTTTAAATGTGCCATGCCATGGAAAAATACAGTATATTGTAGGAGCGGAAATAAACTACAAATACGTTTTATTAGACCAGCCACACTCCCTTTGATAATAATTTCATTGATTGTGTGGAGGAGGGTATATGCACTTTCACCCCCACACGTTACAGTAATGTAATATTTACAATGAGCTGGTTCCTTACTAATATTGCCGGTAGTGCGGGACAGGTAAAAATGTGTTGATAATCTGTGTTTGTTTGCATGCGTGGCAGTCCAAATGTGGAGAAAAAAAATATCTGAAATTATTCTCTTAGTTCCGCGTGCATTGTGCAATGCTCTTTAATGTAATTTAACAATGCCGGCACATCGTACTTTTTTTTCTCAAGCATGACAGGTGGGTCTAATTTGAGCTAAGGCTTGCATCTTAAAGGCTCTGTGTGAAACTCTTGGGTCTGAATTTTGGTTCCACATTATGCTCAACTTCGCACCATACGTTCAACATGCATGCACCGAACCGCAACGTCTGTACCGAAGCGGTTCAATACCAATACACATACTTGTACACCCCTACTCTAAAGCGATTAATTCAATGTATCTAATTAATTACAAGATTTGTAATTTGACATGGACAGCTGACAAAAATAGTATTGTCCAAATGAAGAATGTCTGTGCCAGATGCATTCTTACCTACGCTGTGTGAATTCTCTGCAGCAACAGTAAGGTCAGCCATGCGCAAAGTTAACAGCAGCCAGTAATCGCCTCCCGTTCACTTCCATAATATGCGAGTGAAGGCGGGAATGAAACCTTATTATATAAAAACGCATCTTCCCTTCGTCTAGAGTTCGACCCAGAAACTGTCGAAATTGCAGCCTCAACCAACAGCAAGGACGCGTGTGTGGTTGACCCCACAGGGCTGCAATTGGATGTAGTTTTCTTAGCGAGGCAGGGAAACAATTGAGGAGACATTGGTTATTTCAGTCTAACCATAGAAATATATCCACCAAAATGGTTTTATAGTGTTCCTAATGGTAACTGCAAATTGTCACCTACACATTTTCCCTGCTATTGTAAAACCGCGTGTGTTGACCAACCATTGGCGGCGCCAGCAGAATTGTATTGGGGGTGCTTGACTAAATACTTGGGGTGCTATGGAACTGTTGTAGTATACTGTGCACCGCATGCATGGCCAAACGCGTGACTATACTATCAATACACGCTGAGCAATAGCCAACTACAGCACAAAGTTCGGTGGTATCAGACTTGGCTCAAAACAACGCACACACTGCGAACATACACACTCAATGCGCTCACACAAACACACACTACTGTTGGTCTAAAAACATTGTATCATACTAACGATCCAGATTATGAAAAATAAATATTTACAAAAGTGAGATTAACACAAACCATAACGTTGACAGCAATTTCTATAGACAGCCTACCAAAAACATAACAGGCTGCAGAAGGCCTATATCTGTTATGTTACAAATGCTGTTGTACAGCAAATAGAACAAAGAACAGATTACAGATTACCGAATATAAATAAAGAATGGTTAAGCATGTGGAAAAAAGCATGCTATGGTAATAGGCTATATAGCACTATGTCTGCCTTATGCCTAATACAGCATCCTTATCACTCACAGTAGACATCTTCATTGAAGAACAATGCGCTTGTTATTATGATTGTTGGCAAAAGCATTGATGATTTCATCGTTGTCCAGATATTTTGTCCTCCTATTGTTTATTGCCAACAATGCCAGACGTGGCCTTTTTAAAACCAAAAAACTATACATTTCGTAACTTTCACTCTCAATCAGTTTACGTATAGGCTACTAGCCACACAACTTTAAGCGCAATCATTGGACTGCGTGGGGTGCTAAGCGAACATAACGTAATATGTAAATATTAAGATACATATAAAATAAAAAAATAGTTAATTGAGCGACTGATTAGCATTACATTCAAATAATTAATCTGAATAAAATAGATGAATTATCATTCGTTTTTAATGTATAGTTAAAATATTTATTGGGGGTGCTATGGCCATTCTTGGGGGTGCTCCAAGCAACATAGAGGATATGCATTTCACATAGGAAGGTGTCAGACCATCGCCTCCCCAGTATTTCCATTCACCACAGCCAAATTTGTGTTAGTTTAATTACTTTAAAGTTACTAACGGGGCGGGACATATTTTTGTTGCGTTTTTTCTTCTAGATTTAATTAATTGAAATGACCACGTTTTTTTGACAACCCAAAAATAAACCAGCATAGCCAGAAATGTGCTGGTATGTAAGGCTACATGAAAATAGGTGGACAATTACAATTGATCTAACAGGCCTATAATAAGTTTAAAAAGAAAATACCAAACTAATACCAAACATTTATTTTAGCCGCGTAGCCACCGGTGGGGGTGTGGGTGGGTGGCAGCCACCCAATTTGACCCACCGCCACTCACCCACACCCACCCGTGGCTACGCGTCTGAAATAAATGCATTTCCGTCACATGAATCCCATTATCCCATATAGCAAGTAGGCTGTCCCCTTGGGCAGGCAGGCGAATTGCAGAGAAGCGACTCACGTCTGTGGCTGACTGTAGTAGCTGTCGTAGGATGTGTCTGTATAGCTGTCATCATACACCTGGGAGAGAGGGAGGGCGGGGAGAGGAAAAGAGACATAGACGAGACAGAGGGACAAAGTGTGAGAGAGACTTGAGATTGAACTATGAATGCCAACCCTACCTACAATGAAATGCTGCACTACCGATAAAGTAAACGCACTCCTCGCATCACTACTTGTGTTGCTCAAAGGGTGCGCTGCAACACGAGTACAGCAGGCCCCAGAGAGCCTCATCCACACACAGCCAGGCCACGTCGAGTGGGAGAGGATATGAATACAATGTACTGTATTGTATCGTGAGCTCTTCAAACAACCGATGATACCCCATATTTATGTTTCATGTAGATAATTATAGGTTCAGAAAACTTGGGAAGGACAGGACGCATTTTTGTTGCATTAAGGGAATGTATTAATCAAATGCATCACATTCTTGATGCTCTCACAATGTATTCTGTAAAAGATAAACACATGCACAATTAATAAAACCTGATTGCGTTTATTCACTGGGATAAGTATTCTACTCTTCAAAGCGTAATGCAAGTAATACTAAATGCAATGTGGACAAATTAACGATGTTGCTGGGACAATTGCGGATTACTAGAAAATTATTGTAATTTTGTAATATTATTGTAATATTAATAATATTACATTAGACAATAGCTGTAAGTCAGACTCATTTCAGGTGGGGGTTGGTCTCCGCCAGAGCTGCGCTTTGTCACCAATGCTGTTTGAGATATTCATGGTCAGGATATCGAGGCATAGTCGTGGTGGTGAGGGGTTGCGGTTCGGTAGCCTGGGGATCTCATCGATGATTTTTCGATGATGTGGTCCTGATAGCATCATCGGTCCGTGACCTCCAGCACTCACTGGATCGATACGCAGCCGAGTGTGAAGTGGCTGGAATGATGATTAGCACCGCTAAATCTGAGGCCATGGTTCTCAGCCGGAAACCGATGGAGTGCCTACTCCAGGTGGGGAATGAGT
>JAODLL010000003.1:2514072-2531746 GCA_026546735.1 Forbesichthys agassizii | reverse complement strand
GGAGGGAATGTCTTGGATGACACGCCTCCTTAACATCACGTGGAAGTCGGGGACAGTGCCAAAGGAGTGGCAGACTGATTCTGACGACAAAATTAAACTGAAGCTGAAGGCTGACTGATATCACCCATGTTTGCCAAATGGGACTCGTTTCACACCAGGATTTGAGTGTCCAGTCCTAATACAGGTCCCTTTAACACAATTGACCACACAACTGCTATTCTTTTAATACTATACACATTCATGGATGACATTCGTCTTTGTGTGAGCACAAACCAAGCGTCAGTGCGTCATTCTGAGCCTATGTGGAATGTGCTCAACCCTAACCTGCGTTCTCAGGATTTTTCAGCTCAAAGATTTTCCCCTTATGTTTATGCGTGCGATTTGTATATCTGCTTTAATAACTATGTATATGAACAGTGATCAGGCTGAAGGTTTATTGGGGAATGTATAGAAGGTTTCGTCTCATGCATGTGCTGTTATGGCCTTACATCAGGGATTTACGATGACTTTGCTCTGAGCTCTCCCTTCCGAGCCCTGATGAGCTCAGCTCCTGGTTCATGTCAAGTGTTAAGAGTGAAGACCACATCCAGCTCAGCAGAAGCACAATTCTCCACAGTCCTCCGCTAATGGTTTCCATTAGTCCCAGGCACTTAGTGCAGACTTACCTGCTGTAGGCCCCCTACCTGTCCCTCTCTCTACTCTGGAGGAACAAAGGCCCTGTGCTCCCCATTACACGCTATGCTTGAGATTGGCAACAGATGTTGAGCCTCTTGCCCTCAGCCCCGACCGTTCTTTTACAGGCACATAAATTCACCGCAGTCAGCTCCTTTTGATGTCGGTAGCAAGATGTACAGTATACCGTACATCACAGAGCGGACAGTATGCGCCTTTGAAGTGTAGCTACGGTCATCGCATATTTCTTTCTTTTGTTCTGTTATCTGCCATCTAATCACCATGACTCAAATGGGGGGTTCTGAGCTAAGATAATCCCATGTTGAATTTGTTTAAATGTGTGACAGGTAATCATGAGAACAGTATAATATTTGTAATCATTTCATTGAAGGTGTACAACCATTGACATTGTTTAATTGCATGGGATGAGGAGAGAATTGTTAATATTTTAAAGCCTCTGATGTTACGCTAAGAAACAATATTCTTTGTGTTGTTTATAGAAAATTACTTAATGGCTTGCAGGGTGGTCTTAACTTTATGGTTAAGGTATAGTACCACATACAGAGCTAGTCCCCCACAAAACAAAAACCTTGTGGGTCAGGTGGTACAGTCAAGAGGCTCATCATGTGTACAGTATACACCAAATCATGGAAAACCTAACAACAGCAGCAGTTGAAAGGCATATTTATTTACCTATGATTAGTACAAGTATATACTGTAGCATGTGTCAATTTTACATGTAACCTATAGCTGTTTGGACAATTGACTGCAGTGTATGTTTGATATTGGTTAAAGTCATATGCTGACACACATTTGCTGGTAACACTTTTAGTCTGTATTGGTATAAACAACGGCTGGTTTTTACTTTCTATTAACTTCCATTTGTTTTGCAAAATGCATCTCTAGACCATACTACAATATAAAGCATCAAAAAAGAACCTGAATAGGAGTTCATGGTGCAATAAATCATTAATTGCTGAATGTAAAAGAAGATATGGTCAAGCCAGTGTATTAATGTTCCAGTAATGACATCACAATGCATGCTTAGTATTTTTCTTTTATAATTACTATTTTGTTTGCCAAACAAATATTTTCAGTCATTGGAAAGTCATGGGAATAATCTAAAGGTTGTCCACACGGTGACTCCACCCAGGCATACACTGACACTAATTATCAGTAGCCCTCATTCTGCAACGTCATTAGACAGTGGAACCTTCAGATGGGCTTTCAAAGTTAATTTCTACCTCACAGCTCCCTCACAGTCACACACATCCATTCACAACAGCAGCTGCCTTTGCCTGAGCTGTCCATGTCATATCAGGACCCTCAGATAGCTCCTCACAAGGGTTAAGGTGGATGGCTCTGAGCTCAAAGGTCATGGGTTCAATCCCATGTAATGACGGCCAATCAATAGCACTGTGCAGTTAAGTTAATAAAATATCACACTCTTACCAAAGGATGCTTTGGTGACAGATGCAAAGACCTTTTTTGTTTTCTCGTCTTTGAGCACCTCTGTGCATGGGAGATCGGGGTTTGACAGACCCTGTTACACAGAAGAAGAAAAATGCGAAAAATGCCTACCTGCACCGTAGTAACTGTACACCCACCTCACACTGTACATTGAATGACATTCCAAATCAGGTGTCTACATTTGATATTCCATCACTAGTTCACAATTAATTAGGTTGACCCATTATCAGACAGTGTGATTATAGCTGTCAGCCTTGTGTTTTCTTAAAGGCAAAGTCAGTATGACAATACTACGTGTTTGGCATCCGAAGGTGTTTGTAGTTGTCTTTCTAGATCTACTACAAAAAGAGCTACTGAGGAAGAAGCAAACAACGCCATTTCCCAAAAGCCAAAATAAAGGAACCGTGTCAGGCCTATCGAGCCAGGGGACTGGGTGGATTGGGTTCCCCAAGGACAGACTCCTGTGCCAGCTGGCAAGTGACTTGGGGAAGTGGCTGGGAATGATGCTGGCCGTGTGCAATGGTCCTGAGCTTTTTTTTTGTACTCTCAATGCTGTACACCAGAAAATAAGACATCAAAAATAGAGCAAAAGACTGCAATTCGGTCAATGAGCCATGTTGTCTGACTTAAAATAACCTCTTCAGAAGAGACAAACCAGGGTCTGTAGTTAAACCCAATGCCCGCACAGTTCATTTAAGTCAACATAAAAATAACTGCATGGCAAAGGCAGTGGATATCAGAATGAGTCACTATAATTCACTTTTATAGTACAATAATTCATAGTGTATTAGACATGATGGGTTACTGTCAAGTACAGAAAGTATATGTAAGAATATAGATTATAAAGCAATTAAACATTGTTGGTCATGAATGCTAAAACGTCAGTGTGTGGTACACTTTATGTTGTCAAAACAACATAAAGTGTCAAAACAACATAAAGAAAAAGAACTGTAGAAGACAGAGGGGCTCAAAACACTGGTTATGCTTCCAAAAAATTGTGTGACTGAAGGGCAACAAACAAACTGATGGAAGAAAATAATGTACATTTCACACATTTTTAGTGTGTCGGTCTCTACAATGTTTTCTTCATATCCTCTTCCACAGAGACACAGTACAGATTGTACACATGCTTTGATTAAGTGCATTTGCATCAGCAGAGGGGCTATTGGTTTCTGCAAGTTATTAGATAAACATATATGAAAGATTCTTATTTAAGCCACAGCTGGACTATTGTGGTGCATTTGGTTTTCGAAACATATAATCCTGCTATATTATAAATTATGTATTTTTACAGTACATGATTCTATTCTGTCTTGGTCTGATGTTATCAAAACATCCATCGGCTTTTACACACATAATAGAGGAAGGACCCTGTATGTGGTCTCACTTTAAGAGGCTGTAAGCAGAGAAAGCTGCCCCACATAATAACTATTAACATGCTGCAATAAAGACACCGTAATGTTCAGTATTACCAACACTCCTCCCGGTGAAGTAATAACCTCTTTGTTTGACTGAAATCCATTCTCCAAACAAGGAAACAAACAAAACCAACCACCTGCAACACCTAGATTACCCATAAAGATGGTTTGTTAGTGAAATGACATGTTTGTGTCCTGGTAAACCACGCTGGTAATTCCACACAGACCCTTTAATAAAGTGAAATCAATGGATTTACTGCACAGGGAGGGTCTGGGTGGATATGGTTTGACAGGAAGAAAGAACCCTTTCACCCATACGTTTGTACCACATCCTCCCCCTACACATTAACCAGGGGCTCACGCTGTCAGACCCCACACAATGTTAAGGGCCAAACAGCATGAGACTGAGATGGGATTGGAGCAGGGGTTATGGGACCATTGCCATGGACCCATTGGGTCTGCCATAAAGCTGGCCAGTTTGCTGCCTGGTACAGCAGAAAACCTGACACAGTAATTCTGTCACCTTAACTGTGGGAAGGCGAAAAACTGAAATAATGCATTTAGATGTTGTGTTCCATTAACTAACTTCACTGTTTTTCCACTCTCCAATGGGTCACATCTACATCACAAGAGAAAGCACAAAAGACAGTGAAAGCTAAACTGTACTGAAGACTAAGTATGCTTGGAGGAGCGTCATGTGCTTTTACTATACAGCTGTATCAAACACGTCAGAATGGATTCATGCCATACCGGTAAAACCAACTCAAATCAAGAATTTGATATCTGAAAGAATAACCTAAGTTATAGCAACCTGACCCATTACTTGGGCAGTGTGGAGGCCATGTCAGCGAACATCAAATATGGTCATTTTTGGAGAATAAATCAGGTAACTCAAGGACAGGATTATTTTTTAGGGTCAAGGATATTTACATTTTGAGAACTGCATGCATTTAAATTATTAATTTTAATGTTTTGTGTAAATACATACAGTACTTCTTGAAGTTAAAGATAATGTCAGCGTGTAGAGCAGGGCTATTCAACTCCGGTCCTGGAGGGCTGCACCCTGCATGTTTTGGATCTCCATCTTCTCCAGCACGCCTGATTCAAGGTTGTTAGAAGCCTGATAACGACCCGTTCATTTAAATCAGTTGGGTTGGAGCAGGGAGAGATCTAAAACATGCAGGTTGCGGCCCTCCAGGACCGGGGTTGAATAGCCCTGGTGGGTATAGGCTAAAGGGAAAAAGGTACATTGTATTTCATTAGCAGCGCCAACAGTTCTTGAACTAAAGACTTTAAGCAACTATCCATGAACAGCATTTCCAAAGAAAAACAGGCTGGTATTAACGTTCCACTCAGTTGCTTTGGTAAACATAATTTGAGTCATTCTTAATATTTGCAAAGCAGTAAGTCAATTTCAAGAAACAGTACAAACAGCACAAACAGCATCACACAACATATTACCTGCAAATGCCTGTAACTTGCTCAAAATAGTCAATCTCTCAAAGGTAAAGATGAATGATACTGAACATTGTTAACAGCAATCAGAATGAAAAGTCGTTGTGTTGGTAAACAAGCTATAGTCAAAATGCTTAGTCATGTTCTCAGTATTTTATGATGGATAAGGTTTTAACTAAATAATTTAAAATTCACATGGCTGCACTTTTTATGTAGGCTTATATACTGTATATGTTGTAATAATTACTGCTAAATTACCCTAATTGTACATGGAAGCATACAAACCTCTTATCTGTGCTTGGTATCCTTTACGAATTCAGAAGAGATGGTGTCATATTACATGCATGCTGAAGCTTCCCATGAACGTGAGAGCCAAGATATGTGATTTTCAGCAAATGTCACACAGCCATTGTGTTTGAATGAGAATCCGAGGAACCCGACTTATCAAAGTACACACATGAATTGTCTATGCATTTGTGACAACGTACACACAATTGCACAGCACCACATTAAAGGCTGTGGATTTACTACAGTGGCAACAGAAGGTGCCCTGGGAAGAGATACTGTAGGATGTTATCGCCATAATATATTTGGAAGAAAGGGGGTTTCCCCGATATCCAGTTTCCAATTATACTGCTATACTCATGTTCCTTTTCAACCAATTGGCTGTTTCATTTGATTTGATCCCTTGGTGAAAAGCATTAGCAGTTGGTTTTTATTTATTGTAATATACAAATGAAATACATGAAATACATTTATTAAATTCATGAAAAGTGTACAATTAATTGTTCAGAGGAAGTGAAGCATTTTAAAGGAAAAACCAAATCCAGCCAACATCAATTAGAGTATTGATACTGTATGAAAATAGATTAAACAGTGTGGATTATCACTGTCTACAATACCAATTTTTTTAATGTATTGATGATTAATTATTCAAATTAATTCAGATAATGTATGCTCAACAGCTTTCTGTCGCTGCAGTGACTAATGACAATTCCAATAAGGACACTCCATAACATGAGGAAGTTTTCTCCGATATGTCTCAGTAACCCAAAAGCTATTGACAACAGTTGATAATGATACTGATCATAAAACAATATGTAATATATATTTCCCTTGAATTATTCCTTAGCTAAGAATTCACAGTTCATTGCATATGCACCAGTGCACTGAAGAACAATGGCTAAGATCTCTGTATCTGTAATATCTACGTCGTCTCGCCGGTGTGGTAACACCGGGGAAGGACTGTCCGCATCCCCAGCGCCTCACACCCACACATGCGATCAGATCGATTGCCTTCAGCCGTGTGGGTGTGAGGGCATATAGGCGGGGGACTACCGGGAAAGGGTGTGGGTAATTGTCCATGTTACATTGTTTCATGTTCCTGTACATGGTTTCTGTTCAATGTCTGGTTATGTGACAGTATACGCCTTTTGTTTAGGTTTTGTTTTTGCTGTTTGAGTTCTTTTCAGTTAAAGTAAAGGACGAGCCGTAGGGCTCGTTGCTTCTCTGGCATTCTCTGTTGTTTTTTGTTTATTTGCACTCGCCTCACCATTCCAGTGTTACAGTATCGGGTGTTTTGTATATTATTTTGAAATAGCAGAGTTGTTTCTAAAGCATGTTTTCTCCCAACCAGTACATTTTAGCTAACGCATCCTAGAGGCCTTAAAAAGGTTTAGTTTACTCTGACAAAACAAATGTTGCCAAAACTTTTTTTTGTAAGAACTCAACACATAAGAACACACTCATTGTAATCTACGTAAATAAGAAACGGGTGTTAACACTATCTGTTCAGTACCCAGAAGCGTCCCATGTTGTGGCTCATAAGTGTTTTGATACACTGACACCTCAGAGTGGTACTACTGGTTCCACAACACACACCCATGGCTACAGCATTTCCAGTCAATTGGAACACCACGTGATCAGGAAGTACACACTTTAGAGACAAGCACCATTACAGAAAAATATGAATTATATACAGTTATATACTTGACACTAGCCTGACAAATCTTGGTGAGTGGCATAATCATAACACTGCACTAATGTATTCCAAAGTATGCACATGCATTATTACACTACTGTAGCCCAATATTGGCCAAGATCATGTTTGAAATGAAAGGTTATTTCTTGTTATGGCATTACTTAACATTCAGGGTTAGAGACTCAGCCGATTGCATTATAGATATGATGTAAAATTATGATTATAGAGTAGAACTTTACAGCATTGTATTTACTTCCCCATTTCATTTCATCAATTAAATAAATGTATTGTTGCAAAGTACGTAAAATAATTACCCTGCTATATGAAGGAAAACCATCTAAGATAAGTTTATAGCTTTAAATAGTTTTTTTGTTCCTTTTCTGCCATTAGTAGTAAGTGCTGCATGTTGACTGAGGATCCTGTTATCTGCCTTTGTTAATACTGACAAATGTTGCCTATAAGAAAAGCCAAATTCTATTTAGCTTTGTATTAATACATCTTTGACACTAAAGCAAGTAGATACATTTGCTGAGAAAAAACTGAGCAGCTGTCCTCTGTGCTTACTACCACTATCTTGCGTATTAAATCGATGGTATGACTCGACACAGCCTCCTTAATTCTGATTTACCTTCACTGACCGGCATTACCATGGCATCACTGCCATCTACTGGTTAAATTAGTAACCCATGATAAGGGCAGGGCAGCCATAGCTACTGTTAAACTATGCACCAGCTAACCAGCTGTAAATTGAGTTTAGGTGGCTTTCCTCAACATTATTTAACAATTAAACAACAATTCACTCAAATGACATAACTTGAGTTAATTTGAAATGTTCTCTTTATTCTGACGGTCATTGGTATTTGACTAAAAATCCCTTCCAGTAAACATCATACAAGTATTTTAATTCACTGACTGTCACCGGCTAAACACAATTAAAATATGCTACATGACAAGTGCCAACACAATTTAAGGCCCCGATATACTTGCTTTTGTGCATTAGGGGGCAGATCAGGGCCGAATCATCCCTGGCTGATCCTGATACTACCCCCACGTTCATGTGCTGTATTGCATCATGCGTACGCGTAGCATAATTTCTGAGGACACGCACAAACTACGCTCTAAAGGAACGCAGGATACGTGCCTGACAAACATGGTAGCCATCTTCAAGTACGTGTAATTAAAAGCAAGTATATTGCGCGCTTTAGGTGAACTACAGATTTTGTTTTGTGCAAACTGTTGCCATTGGGTAAGAATGTGAAACATTTATTTTTTGGTGTATAAATAAAACTTGCATACTGAATACATAAATACTGTACACACCCACACACCTATAATTCACAAAGAGTTTCCACCTAAGACCCAACCGACATTCTCACTATTCACATTATAGAGTTATAACAGACTTGACATTTGTCAAGATGCAGAAATAAAGCCTGGGGTTTTAAATCGTATAAAACGAGTTGGGTTTAAGTGTGACTGAGGTACATGAGGCATACATGAAGCATAATAAGGCTCCTAAAATAAAAAATAATGTGCAATGGATAAGGTAAGAAAAACACTGAGGTATACACGATGTTGGCTCAAAACGATGAAAACACGTTCGTTTACAAAAGTGACACTCCATATTGAGAGCTACTACATGCAAGTCTAGCTTTGGCTTGTCCAAATAAACATGTCACAATTCCCAGAGTTTTGATGTGTTTTTAAACAAGCCGGTGTAACAATGCTACAATGTTGAAATATTGTAATATTTGGTGTTTCAGACAGGCTGGACATTGAGGCTTTACATGAAAATGCGTGTCTCGAGGAATTTTCTAGTTGCTATTCATTCAGAATGTATTCACAAAACATTTGGTTGTTATCCCTCATAGGAATGGAGCACAATCTCTACACAGTGTCTCCCTCCATGTCCACTGGAAGATGTATATAAAGGTAAGAGAAGGGATTCCCAAGCGTTTTGTGAAGCAACAAGCTTGTTTCCCCTTTAAACACTAAGGATTAAAGTTACGCCCACTGTTACAGCATGCAGTGTTCAAAGTGTGCATACCCGCCTTTGCGAGCCATTGTCGAGTCGTTCAGTGCAACGTGGTGAAGCCGGCTCCGTTGCTGTCGTTTGTCTTGCAGCCTCGGTCTGGAGAGGACGACGAGCTGGGGAGGGCCAAGGCAGGTTTGGGGCTACGCAGAGCTGCTCGCCTGCTGCGCCTAGGGTGAGCCTTGGAGGGCCGAGGGGTGCCGACCAGCGCGGAGGCGGCGTGGCGCGATGGATGTGGCCCCTGGCAGAGCTCCCCTGGGGGGGCAGAGGCGTCCGGGAGGGCCGGAGGAGCATGTGATTTCGCCGGAGGACACGGGCTGGGGAAGAGAGGAGAGCGGGAGGCGGACTCCAGGAGTCCCTTGGTTCCCTGGGTGCACTGAGGGGAAGTGAAGGGGGGGGGGTTGAGACAGGTGGTGGTCAGGCTGGTCAGCAGGGGAGGACATTATCTGTAAAGACTAGGTAAGGAGCAGTGGAAATATATACTCTAGAGCAGTGATTATATAGCTGTATGCATGGAGCTTGTGGTTTGATGGGCATACAAAAATAAGCTTGTTGCTCTGGCATACAAACAGCAATGGTTTATTGCTGGTAGGAGCAACTTATTTTTGGGGTCAAAAAGTTTGTGAAGTCTATCCACACAGTGGTTGATTTGAAATTTGAGGACAGCTTTCACTAAGGCACATTACACACACAGCTGAGTGTTCTACTTAAAAAGCATGGACACAAGTACGGACCTCACACGTTATGTTACATCAAGGTGTTGTAAATGCTAAAGCTACCTACTTTGGCAGATGTACTAAACAGCACCCAGGCTGTGACATATTAACAAAGCAGTGCTGAAAGCCCTAACATGGCATAAACGGGGACAGTCAGCCAAGCAGTCATGAAGGTTCGCAAGTAGCACAAGCTAGTTAGCCACGGACAGCAGCGCTACACGCTACGTTCTCCTGCTCTGAGCAGGCTTACCGACCTCAGGCCCTGTACCGATGGGACTAACCACCACCTCAGCCAGTGCAGGACACAGCAAAGTCCCGACAATTGTCCTCCTTGGGGTATGAACAGGACAGATACCATGTCTATTAACACTCCATGAAAGACTCAACTTGCAGTTCATCCTTCCATTTGTATAATGTTTACAAAAACAAAAAATAAAATGTATAGTTAGCACAAGGTTTTTATTCAATTGTTCTGTTAACAAAATAAAATAATGTATGCAATGAAATACAGTGGCAACATGAAAATATGATCAGCAAGCATAGTCTGTAGCTGTTTGGAGAATACATGGAGGGTCTGTATATCTGAGGCTATACAGCACCCTTGTATGCATATGGAGTTGGTAATTCATACACTGACGTTCATGGGTACAAGGGGATATAACCATCCAAAAGACATGTACTGATAACAAACTGCTACTGGAATATGCACTTCCTCCACCAGATTAGCATGGCGCTATACCATGGTGCTGACCTTCTGTCATAGCAACAACAAGGATAAGGTTTTAATTTATCTTAAATTTCTTTCATTTGATTCCTCTAACTTTTTAATGTTTGTCATTTAAGCACAATTATTATTATTAGGTATCTTTATTGTATTCCTTTATGCACCTGTTAAAATGTATTTTTATTGGATTCCTTTAAACATTTTAATTAATATGGTTTCTCTGTATATGTTTATGGGAAGCACAACTGTGCTCTGTAAAGCACTTTGAACTGCAATTCTGCATGAAAAGTTCTATATAAAGATTATTAATATTAACATGAAATAAGCGTAAGAGTATGTGGTGTTGACATGCATTTTTAAATACTGATAAACCAACCGACTAGCCATTTCATGACGCAAATTACTACTAAAGTGACTACTTTGAGTCCAAGCCGTGTCTAGGACACTATATTGCCTACTAGTAAATATTGGTACAATCTCAGTACTTGAATGTAGTGTGTGATATGTATGTATGTATGTATGTATGTATAGTATAGTATGTATAGTATGTACTGTATGTACAGTGTGTACTGTATGTATGGTGAGGGAAAAAAGTATTTGATCCCATGCTGATTTTGTACGCTTGCTCACTGACAAATAAATTATCTATAATTTTAATGGTAGGTTTATTAGTGAGAGACAGAACAACAAAATCCAGAAAAAAGCATGTCAAAACGTTTATAAATTAATTTGCATCTTAATGAGTGAAATAAGTATTCGACTCCTCTCAACTATTTATGGCTCCCAGGTGTCTTTTATACAAGTAACAAGCTTTATCTTTCCCGATATTAGGAGTACACTCATAGCAATGCCCCTAATCTCATTTTGTTACCTGTATAAAAGACACCTGTCCACAGAGGCAATCAAAGTGGAAACATTATCCTCTGAGGGTGACAGGACAACTTCACCGCATCAAAGGGACAATGGACGTCAAACCTTGGGTGAGAACCTCCTTTCAGCAAGGGCATTGACAATGTGTCGTGGATGGGTATTCCGGCATGACAATGACCCAAAACACACGGCCAAGGCAACAAAGGAGAAGCACATTAAGGTTCTGGAGTGGATTAGCCAGTCTCAATACCTTAATCCCTTATACAATCTGTAAGGGGGAGCTGAAAATTGGAGTTGCCAAAGGTCTGACTTGGAGCAGATCCTCAGAGATGAGTGGGACAAAATCCCTCCTGGGATGTGTGCAAACCTGGTTGCACACTACAAGAACCATCTGACCTCTGTGATTGCAAACATGGGCTTTGCCGCCAAGTTCTAAATCATGTTTTGCAGCAGGGTCGAATACTTATTTCACTTATTAAGATTTTTGACATGCATTTCTCTGGACATTTTTTGGTTATTTTGTTTCTCACTGTTGCAGCCTAAAATTGTAGACTAATAATTTATTTGTCAGTGGGCAAACATACAAAATCAGCAGGGGATCAAAAACTTGTTTTCCTCAGTGTATGCATCTAACACACACACACACACTTTAGTATGTAATAAGCATAGAACTATATAATAACAGTAAAAAGTGCCTCCATTCTCCATTCAAACACAAGAACTGAATTCTAAATGGTTAATTCCTACATACATTTGTTTTTAAGTTTTTGGATATTGTCTAACATGACTTTATGAGCAACCAGCTACAGACACACCTGATATGAGCAGTGCTACCTGCCAGTGCTGTCAGATTGCCATGCTACACGAAGATTAGATGTCAGCCAGTGGAAACAAACACATTTCTGTCACAAATTCACAAAGTTGAGCTGCTTTTGTCACAATGCTAGGTCAGCAGTTATCAAACTGTGGGTCACTGAGTGGGAGTATGTCACGAAAATTGCATGCGGTCATAGAATTAATAAATATCAATGAAAGGCTTCCGCGCTTTACTATCGCATTGTTCAACTTATTGTTCGTGAGTAAGGTTGCGGCAAAATAGCCTACTTGATCCTGATTGGATGACATCCTATTTAGCCGCGTGCACAACATAGATTCCGGCGCGCTCTGCCCAAACATATTTGTATCGCACACACAGGTATAACATTTACTAAAACTGATCAGTTTTTGAAAATTACGTTACCGGTAGACTACTTGGTGTTTGGTGGGTCTAAATAGATTAGTCCTCTCTAGGTGGGTCCTGGCACAAAAATATTTTGGGAACCCCTGCTCTAAGAGACGAATCCAATTACCCAGAAAAACATACAGTACAGTATATAATATGCAAGTAACAAAACACGCATGTTGCCCTTTACAGTTCTCAAACATAGAAAATCCACTAAATTCCTGACACCGGTAGCAGCTTGCACATGCATCTATCATTAAAGGCCAACACGCCCAGGGATAGCAACGCTACAAATACAAATCCAGTACTAAATAAGCTTAACGTGTGTTTCAACATAGTGGTAGAGCTACATGATGCTTTAGCAACAGCTGCAGCAACGCCGATTGATTAATGGCTCTCCAATGGTTTCATAATTAACCTGATGTCTATCTTGCCCGTTATATGAAAATACTATAAACAATCCTCAATGCAGTGTGTCCAGACCATATTCACAAAATTAATATAGGGTCTGGTTACACCAGGCTAATTCTTTACAACTTCAAGTAACAAAATATACCAGTTAAGTATGACTACTAGTAATGCTACTTTCAAATCAGTAGTCTTTAGTGGCTAATGGTTAGCATGAGTAAGATTAAATAGAAGAATATATCTAATACAGTTTGTCCATACTGTACACATGTTGTTATATGCTGCTGCAACAACAACCTAATTTCCCTGCAGTGATTAATAAAAACACCTCCCACAGAACAGGCACACAGCGCTGTCGTAGGTTTGGGACTACAGCGAGCAACAGGGGTCTGTCAGACAGATGAGCAGGTCTGGTGCGAGCTGGGGGATGCAGAAAGAGGGGAGAATTATTCCTGCAAACCACCAGACCGTTGGGAGGATCCTCCTACCACATTTAGCTCGTTCTTAGCAGCCAGATTGGGCAGCTCGATGTCTGTGCCGCCGGGCTGGGCCATCTCCTCAGTGGGCAGGTACCCTCGCCTGTCAATCAAGCTGAAAGGAAGACAGTTCTATTAGTTTGGGGAAACACAGAAAATGAATTACTTTTGATTATTTTAATGTATTACTTTCACTTCACTTTCAGTATGGGATATATACACGCTAAAATGTTTCTTCTTTCACTAATAAAGTTTCAAAGCAGTATTTTTCATGATCGCAACATATTAGTTACATAAATAGTTAAAGTTACAAAAGGTTTAATGAAGTAAACTGTATACCGTGTTTCATTCATGGGTGGTTTGTAGTTAAAGATATATAGCTCCATCATTTTGAAACACCCTATATTTAAAACAAATAATCCCCGCCATTCCCCACTGGCAACTACAGCTTTACAGTACTATAGTATTATATTAGTAGCTGACCTGGGCGGCATGGGTCCACAGAGCACCGAACAGCAGTTAACAAATATGTTCCTGTTACTGAATGGGTTTTTGGCGGCTTCTGCCCCGCTCCTCCCCGACCATGAGCCTTTGATCTGACACAGGCACAAGAAACAGGGCCACTAAGCAACCACGCACACACAACACTGGCCTATAGGGGCGCTCACATGATGTACTCACATCTTCATTGGTGGTCAGGTTGGAGGCAACAAGGTAAGTATGGAAGCCCGACAAGCCCAAGATGGACCAGACTGAGAAGAAGCATATCACCAGCTCCACAGCAGTGCAGTGCTGGTCAAGGTCAACATTACCTTCTTAGTCTTTATTTTACTAGGTAATCGGGTAAAAGAAGAAATAACAAAAACTTACAAAAGGTAAGAAATCAAAGGCCTTTTGTTAAGAGATAAAATATTATTGTATAATATAAATATACAAATGGATATCTGCCGGGACTCTCCTGCAGAGCGAACACCAGACCTCTTCCCCCCTGTGCCCCTGAAAGAGACAAGAACAAAGGATGAGCGTGAAACACAAGTGTGCTGCTACCACTGCTTCCACGCTCCATTCAACACACTGAAGCCCCTTGCACACTGACTTACAGAGCTGACGCAGGGGCCATGTTAGTTACTGTTCGCACACTCATGCTATTTTCTATTATAGTCCATTTTATTCCTGCCTCGCCTTTTTGTTTGGAGTGCTTTTAGCACATTGTTGAAATAAGAAAAGAAAAAAAAAAAATTTGTTTTTAAGAATGTGTGCTTTAACTCTGCATGCAGTCTGCAACAAAACACTAGATACACAACCACGGAACAGGGATTTAATAGTTATGCTACAGTAATACCATTACTCTAAATACTTTCCTACATTTCCCTGACTGTGCAACCATATTCTTTACAGAAACTTACACAAAGTAACTCACAATTCGCACATCTGTCCATAGCTGAATAGGTCATACACAAGTTATCGTAAGCAAACATTATGTTTGCATAATGACAGCACATCGTTAGGGCGAACCTATCTATACATTATACAACATACATTTACGATTATCATTCAGTCCTCAAAAGTATTGCTAACAGATACCAGCAAAGCTATTCATTAAAGAGTTTCTCCAACTTTATCGATTCTAACCACCATTGTGATTCTCCAGGTAAAAACAGCTGTGTAGTTATTATTACTGTAATGAGACAGGAGGCACAGGAAGGGTTGAGGACGTACTCAGAGCCAGGTGGGTAGTCACACAGCCAAAAATGAAGGCGGTCAAGAATGAGAGGGACACGATGAACGTGTAGAAGAAGCGGTAGTTCCGCTTCCCCACACAGTTGCCCACCCAGGGACAGTGGTGGTCAAAGCGCTCTGCGAGAAGAGGGGGAGCACAGGGGAGAATGAGTCACAACTCAAGTGACACTAGGTCCACCGGAACACCCCCACCCCTTGCCTCCAATCAGCATTGAATAAAACTTGACATGTTCAAAATCATAAGTGACATACTGAAGGCTAGATGTTGTTGTCGGCTGCCTGACATTGATGTTTGAGAAGTACGCCCTCATAAGTGAACAGGGAATACAAGTTAGTTCCACCGCCATACTGTTACCATCGTAGGGTCTGTTGTAGGCTAGATTGTGGTTGGTGAAACCGTGCACCTTTTATAGTCGAGGAAATAGTGCTTGGCGAGCCATTACTTAACCACTACAAGGTACTGATACTTAAATACAGTATGAACAGCACAATAATAATTTAATTGAGACCGCAATAGAAACCATGTTAAATACAGCAGCCAACTCAGCCTTCTGTGCACTGACAACAAAGCCGCTGAAGAGTACATATCCTTCTAAAGAAATGTGATGTCAGTAGATTGTAGGTGTAAACACTGCCTTTTCAGAGAGTTTGCACTTGACACATTGTGCATTGTAAGGACCTTGTGGTGTCAATAATTCAGTGTGTGCCCTCACCCACACAGTTGTCACACAGGCTGCAGTGGGAGGTGCGAGGAGGCCGGAACATCCTGCAAGTGAAGCAATATTTGAGCTTCACCACCTGCTGGTTGATCAGGACCTCCTTGGTGCGTGGCGGAGGCCGATAGGTGGTGTTGCCCTCGTCATCTATCGTTAACAACAACAACAACAACAGACAGGGCAGTATGAGGATCAGCGACAACATTACACTTGCGCTAACAAGCCTACAGCAAACTGTCGGATGTCTCCAAGAGAGACTGACACTCATATGTGCAAGAGACCTGAATACGAGCGAATATTGACGAAACTAATAAAAACCACCTCTCTCCCTTCAATGCCACAGGGTGCTCCACCCCACACATTAGAAACGCATTGCCAAGGCTTGTTGTGTGGTGCAGTTTGCACAACAGCAGCACGCACAGAGAGCAGTAAGCTAGTGGACCACAAGGAGATATTTGGTGAATTTGACAAAGTATTAGCTTACAATCGCTTACTATACCTTTAAGTGACAACACAGCCCATAGTCAGCGCTTGGCCCTGGAATAATTTATTATCTATTTTAGCATGAGTAGATGATATGAAAATATGAGTTGATTCCCTTATCCACAGTGTCATTCATTATGTTAAGTCATCAAGTGATGTGAACAAGCTGGGGTGTTTACTTATGATGTTAGGGCTTTATTTCTTTTGAGTCAAAGAAAAGAACAGTCTACACTGGCAGAAAAACACCATTTCAACAGTAAATTGCACAGGAAAACTGAACCATTTGAAAGCTATTACGACATCCCTATTACGAGTCATTCTGTCATTCAGTGTAATTTCCCCACACAGTTGACTGGCACTGACCATGCCCAGAGGCTAACAAACAAAGTGCTCTGCTGTGCCAGGGAAATTAAATCCATCCTAAATCAGGCAGCACACCATTCTCTTCAGCAATAGTAAGCATGTATGCATACGTTCACATACAGTGGCTCAATTTCAAAAAGGGCATAGACAACTGTGGTAAACGGGCTAACCCAGTGGTTCTCGGGACCCCCAGGTCAGTTCACGAGACGCAGGGGTGTCACAAGATGATTTCAAAAATTAAATGTTTTTTTCTTTTTAAGGATTAGAAAGAACATATTTTAGCCATAATCGTTAGTAGTCGTACAGTTTACCATTACTTTGATGTTCTGCTATTAGACTTATATTGAAATACTAATAAAAAGTATTATGGCTGTTATGTTTTTACCACCTCTGGGGATTCTCTTGCATTTTTGGGGTTGCGAGCAGCTGAATTGTTTGGGAACCCCTGGGCTAACCTGTGATGAAGCCAAATCTGAAAGTAGACTAGTAACAGCAAACTACAGTCTACCGGTGAAATCCTTGTCACAGTAAAATGATTATCTCTTTCATTGCGAGTGGGATGATAGTTTAGTACTTTAGGTATTGCTTTGAGGAGGATCAAGCAGACTAGTCACCAGTGACCCTTACCTACCGATCTGCCTTTCAATGTCCGCTGCCTCATCCGGAGTGGCTCTAGGCAAGATCCCCGGGTCAGAGAAGCTGGTCTGCAGCAGGGTGATCACCACAAATACAAAAAGCACTGCTCCGATCACAGGAATGCATCCAGTCAGGTGTTTAACCAGGAAGGGGCAGCTGTGTGGTGGGCAGTTAAAAGCAGAGAACTGATTGACTGTAGGTGACCAGTGCTACAGGTTAAAACATAATACCAGGGGTGCAGTAGGTGGTGGTGGGGGGAGAGGGGGGGGGGGGGGGGGGGGGGGGTTAATAC
>JAODLL010000003.1:2500692-2514062 GCA_026546735.1 Forbesichthys agassizii | reverse complement strand
CCCCCCCCCCCCCCCCCCCCCCCCCCCCCCCCCCCCCCCCCCCCCCCCCCCCCCCCCCCCCCCCAAGACACATCCCCTCCACTTTCATAAATAACAAAATCGTCCCTCCCACTTTTGAGATTAAAAAAAAACTTTTTTTTTTTGGGGTAATTATGTTTTAATTTTACGTTTGATTTAGTCTAACTCGAGTTATATTTGTTTATTTGCCTACTTTGATGACCATTCTAAGGCTACCAGCATTGGCAAGTCCACTATAGTCCAGTATTAAATGCCCCACCCTTCTTGGTTGTTGCTATAGGCATGCCGGTGAAGTGCACCTGGAATGGCTAATGGTGTTTGATGTATTCCAAAGGAATTGCACATTTCTCAAATAATAGTTCTGAAATATCAGAGAAAAGCAGACACAACTACAAAATGATTTTAAGAGCTACAGTATCTTATAATTCCACCAGTCTCAATGCACGATCTTGACAATTCACGTGAATGACAAACATGTAGGCTATACTACAGAAACAGCAACATCCTTACATAACAGTGTAAGTCAGCCTACATTGTTTTATTTTAAGATCATGATGTGTTTAGTTATGACCTTCTATAATTTTTATTATCTTGGCTTGCTTAAGACATTTGTTTAGCCACCAGGATTTGACTCACATCGATCTAGATCTCATAATCGCACAACATGAAACTTTATTGTACCATACAGTAAAGTTAGTTTTCATCTTGGATCATCAGATACCTTTGATGTCCTGTTCTTGTGTGTATGTTGGTATCGCCTCTTGCTTTTTTGGCTTCAGAAAAGCGACAAAATACAACACCTCCCTCTTAGGCTTGTAAAACAATGTGTAGTCTAAAACGTGCACCATTCCCCATAACGCATAACATAGGTTTGTTCATTGACCGTTCTTTGAAGAGGAATATTTCAGAGTGATTTGCTTCTTTTTTAATAGGGTGATATATAATGGCATGTATTGTTGGCCAGTGATCATGTTGGCAAGTTGATCAGTGTAGTAGTCTATGTCATAACCATGTATAATGATGTCAAGACATTTGAGCTGCAACCAGGAATTCTGTAAATCTTACTCTAAAATACTTCAACACATTCGATGGGCTATTTATAGTAAATTTCTGGTGGCGCACTTGTAATGTGTTTTTCCTTCACCCGGGGCAGCCAGGTTCAATTCCCGGGTGGGACAGATTTCACTCCAGTATTTGATTTGGTTTTAATAACTAAAAGCATAGCTGTACAGGTTTAACATTTGAGACATCTTTCGTCACACTTTCCACCCCACCCCCCCCCACCTAAAAAACATCTCCTGCGCCACTGCATATTACAATACAGGAATGGTAATTGTCTATTCCCCACCAATTCAGAATTATGTCAAGCTGGGAGGTGGGGGTGTCCTACTTGCTAAGGGATCAGAGTTAATTAAAATGCTATACCTTTAATTACTACTGTCACTATTACTCCCTGTAGTGCTAGACAAAAGCCTGGAACAAGTTAATTTTAAAATTGTAAATTAGCCAATAAATTAATAAAATAATTGCATAATACAAATAAGTGTTGGAACATGCCCATTACTGGTGCCATGGAATTACAATTTCACTGTAGCCTACATAGTTTATTCATTTAAAATGTGTGTACAATAGTCTTATGGGCTTTATTTATTCGAGCTTTGAGACAATAAAGAAATGGGGAACTTACTCAAAAATAAAGAAAAGTCCACTTGTGACCAAAATCAGTCCGAAAGTTAATGGCAGAACGCCACTTTGTCGGGCCACAATAATCCGTCCGTCGCAAAAGAAGCAGTTCTTGCCAGGGAACACTTCCCACTTTCTCTTCGGCCGTTCATGCTTCTTATCCCTTTCGTTGCCATTCTCGATTACGGGTGGGGGCAGAGGAGTGGGGGTGGCTGTCGAAAGTGCGTGCGGGTCAATTTGCTGATATTCACAATTTTTCATGGTTTGTATTGTAGAGTTGCTGTTCTCCCACTTTGGAAAACCAAAGCACTCGGACAGCAGCTGCCAGCATCACCGACACTCACGCTGCGGACAACCGAAATGAGGCATGGCGTTACCCAACAAGCTAGCTCATCCAGTACAGTTGAATGTTCCAGATACAAAACACTGCTGATTCCAGGCTGGCAATACGACTCGCGTCACGTTTATCCCCATTACCGTCCATTTAACGAGATTTAAGAGACGAAACAATCGATCGATAAATATAAGTAACGCTGTTGAAAACAGCTGGCTAGCTATCTTATTCTGGACACACAGCTAAGAAAACACGCCAGCTGCGGCCGCACACAACTAAAAATAAAGCTACGGCTAGGCTAATGCTGACGACAATACCCCATGTTCATAAGTGAATACTTGTTCGCTGGTATGTCTCGAGAATACCGATGTATTAGTTTACCATTTGATTAAACGTGTAGACTGCGTTGTTGGAATAATTATATACCCCACAATATCCTAGCGAGCAAAGCCAGATGTACCGTATTCCGTTATACTAATCAAGCCCACTGCGAATGTTTTCAATCCAGATTGAATTGTGTATGTCGCCACCTACTGTGTGGTTATTTCAGTCAATTGATCAATTGGGGAAAATAGCATAATTTAAACCCATTCACGTTTTAGTGCAAAGCGCTTTATATGTACCAAATGTTTCTACTGCGGTATCGTACAACACTCCATTTGATGATACTATGCGGTCAGGATCCTCCTTAGATGTTTTGTAGTTGGTGGCGTGGGCAAATCTTTGTCCTTGCTGTTTTCTGTGTAGATTCCTGTAAAATAAGATGCTTACAGTAGAACAAAGTGTAAACATGTCGATGATTCTACTGTACCGGTAAATAAGCAAAACACAAATCGAGAGTAGTTTAGGAGGTTCAAGATTTAGGACACATTAAAATATACTCGATTCAGCTGTATTAGAGAATAGACAACTCGTACTCTGAAGTCTTCAACTTTAAATCAGTGGTTAGTCTGGTACGGTAGCAAACAGTCCCATGGTCAGTTATTTGGGGCACTATCTTCATATTACCGCTAGAGTGCGCAAATAGGTGGCATATTAAAGCCAGTATAAAAATAAACATTAAAGAAAAAATAAAAATACTATTAAATAAGTGCTGATTTTTAAGCCAATTGGCCAATTAGTAGCATTGATTTTGAGGAACATATTGCAAAATTTGCTGTTTGTCTTTTTTGGTGAATTTTTTCCAACTTTAAAACATATAGTAAATAATTGTAATACAAATTCAGAATATCTCCTTGCATTTCGCTAACTTACCGTTATCTGTGCAAAATACTTAGGTAGGCTACATCTACCCAGCCCTGGTTATATATCCTAAATAGAACTGGTGTCAACCGCACACAATATATTCTCCAGGCATTTACAATGTGTGGGGCAGAGCTTAGATAGAAAACTCATGACATTGAAGGGATAGGTGTTGTTTTGATAGAATTTAAATATTTACAAGCTTTCTCCAGACTGACTTACTATATCTTTAATTGTATTGGCACCCCTGGCTTCAGAATTGTTCTCCAGTTATAAATCGAATTAAAATATGTTTTAAAAAAATAAAAAATATGAGCTATCTATTCTCTATGAATGGCAATTTCCTTAATCGATCCGCATGTTAACATTTTCCCACAAAATATTATTAGCTCATGACTAATGGGCATTTAGATAAGCAACATTTGGGAGGGACATCTGTCAATGCATGAATGGGAAAACAGCTGTGCATTTAATTAGCAGTTCCCTCACCCAATTGTGTCTGTAATACACATGGAAATAATATGCTATGCAAAACAGTATATTCTCAGCCAGGTCTAGCATCTTAAATGTAAAAGGGATGAAACATTCATTATCCGTTTTATTTACAGTTGCATCGAGCGGAAAGTTCCATGCATCAAATAATACTGGAATAATGAATAATCAAACATCTTACGAAGATTTAATGTACATTTATTTTTAACACGTGGAACATATAGTATAAAGATTTCATACTGAATAAATGATATTCATTAAGCCAAAAAAGGAAAAAAAAAAAGGAATTTACATCAAGTTTTTAGCTACATCGTCGGAAATACAAATATGCAGAATCCGCATCACTGAAAAGAAAAAGAAAAAAATGTAATCAAACGGTTTCTTCATCAAGGTCTAGTTTGTTGGTTTTCAAAAAAGATCCTAGATGGAACCGCAGACATGGTTTATGTTATATTTCTCTGATGCCTTCAACAGATGATGAGATCAAACCGGATCTGTGCAGGGGTGGGATGAGAGAGGGGGAATCTGGTGGGTGGGGTTTGTGGACTGGGGTCAGGGATTAAGGGAGCAATGATGGGGGGAGGGTGATGGGGTCTCTGCGTACTCATTGCGGGAAAAATCTCACCTGGGAGTGACCGTTTCATTTCGTAAGAGTTTAAAAAAAAAAGAGACAGATAGAGGGGGGAAGAGAGGTGTAATGTACAACATTGTATTTACACTGCAGCTCAGACTGCATCGGGGAGGGTCATGGATCAGTCCTACAGGTGACGTTCTTTTAACAAGGGTCAATTCATACAATCAAAGGACCGACAAGAAAAGAGGTCGGGGTGTAGGTTTCACGATACTTCGGAGGGTTTTGGGCAAAGTGGTGGGGTGGGAGGTGGCAAGGGGTGGGGCTGCTTTGCTCTCTCTCTCTCTCTCTCTCTCTCAACGATAAACTAAAATTGGTTTTTAAAAACTACAGTTTGCTGCCAAGCCAGCGTATCTCAGTGTGAAACAGTATTATTACAGTATGTTTACAGTTTCTTTTTAAGGTGTACAGTACAGAAAAAAGTCCTACAATCTACTGCACAGGCCTCCCATGACACATCTGTTCACAGCCAATAACGCGGCTCCTGTGGGGCTGAGTATATAGTATCCAAGTTACAGCAATTACACCACACCAGAGTCCAAGAGTCTATTTTGCCTCCGAACACGAACCAAAATATCGTTTCATCCACGCCTGAACTTTACTCACACCCACTCCCCGCCCCTGACAACCGGGGGCCCGTATATACCCCAAACTCACTGTAAACGAGACAGCAACTTTGGTAACAGTTTGTGTTTCTTTTTTCAGAGAATTTTTTTTCTTTTTACAAAAAAAAAAAAAAAATTAAAAAAAAGAATGTTTTCCTTTTTGCAGGGCAGCACGCTCTCTCTCTCTCTGGGTCCCAACCCACCCTTCTTGCCAGTATGTCTTCTTTCAGACGTTTTAAATCCACAGCTACTTCATGATATTCCTTCCTTTAGTGAGAAGCAGGGGTAGAAAGACAGTGGAATCCGAGGTGATTTTGCATAAATAAAATAAAAAATAAAAAATAAAAAATAGGACAGTCATTTCGCTCTAAGTTCATTTCACTCTCTCACACGCACGCACACAAAAAGGGGAAGGTTTTGGGGGGGGGAAGGGGGGTATGGGGCGCGGGGGTCAAACTGAAAAGAGGGCGGAGCTTTGAAACCCCCCCTCCGGCTGTCATGACTGGCCGATGAGGAACAGTACGTCACAGATCACGTGGGACACCAGAGCGTTCATGAGGGGCGACACCGAGATGTCCAGTAGTCGCGACTCGTACAGGGTGAACTCCGAGTGGTTCTCCTCCACCTTGGCCAGGGCGTGCAGGGCCCGCGCCGCCCTCCGCATCATGTCCACGCTGGTGGGCTCCAGGTGGGGGCCTCCCTGCATGTGCAGCAGGGAGCCCTGGCTCTGCTGGTACTGTGCGGCCGCCAGGCTGTCCTCCAGGAAGCCAAGCAGGTTGCCCACGCTGCCCTTCTGCACGGCGATGGCCCGCGCCGCCAGGCTGTCGCCCTGTGCCAGGTTGGCCAGCAGCACCACGGCCATCTCGCGGCACACCGCCACCTTGCGCTCGCCCACCAGGCGCACCAGCGAACCGTACAGCTTCTCCAGGCGGCTGAAGGGCGGCGTGGCCAGGATGAGGTCCACGTTGTTGTCCTGGATGCTCAGCTTGCTAAGGGTCTCCAGGACCAGTCTCTGGGGGGACAGCGAGCCATGGGGCCCCAGCGTGGGGAAGGGGTCCAGGGCCTCGGCCGAGGGGCACACGGCCCAGTGGAGCAGGCCGTCCAGCAGGGGCAGGCATATGCTCTCGGGGTAGACGGACAGGTCCAGCTGGCCCGACACGTTGGCCAGGGTGACCAGGCAGTTCTCCCGCAGCACCTCCAGGCAGTCCCACCACCATTCATCCCGCTCGCAGCTCACGCCCTCGTCCTCCTCCTCCTCCTTCTCGTAGGTGACGGGCGCCTGCTTGCGCTCCGGGTGCCGGTGGTGGAGGAGCACCAGGCGTCCCAGGAGCAGCAGGAGGCCCGGGTGCCGGGACATCTCCTGGTCGTTGCCCGGCACAAAGGAGAGGCTGCGCACCACGTTGGAGACGCACAGGCAGCGGCGGGCCAGCGCGTCCTGCCAGTCGCTCAGCGTGCTGAGGGGCGTCTCGTCCTTGCTGTGCGGCTCGTCCTCCAGGATGGTGAGGTGGCGTCGCCGCTGCTGGCGGCCCTGCAGCTCGGGGTCCACGCCGAACAGGTACTTGCCGTTGTCCTTCTGCTCCTCTTCCGTCACCGAGCCAGGCCGGGCCGACAGCACGTCGTCGATGGTGGCCGTGACCGCCAGCGGCGGCGGGGAGCTTGCGGGAGCAGAGGGGGACGCCTGGGGCTTCTCCTCGCTGCTCGCCGGGGGCGGGGCCTTCCTCCGGCCCCCCGAGGAGGACGCGGCGGGCAACACCCTCTTCCGCTGTTTAAGGAGGTCCGCCCGGCTCTCGAAGTGCGTCTGGATGTGCTCCGTGGTGTCGCCGCCGCCGATGCTCCAGTGCACCAGGCCGCTGTCGAAGCTCTGCCGCTGGCCCAGCCGGGACGCCCCGCCGCCTGGGAACGGGTTCTTCTTCCGCACCACCTTGACGGGCAGCTTGTCAAACTTGCTGGCCTGCTTGGGCTTCTCCGAGGGCGGGGGAACGTCCTGGAGCGCCGCGGCGCCCCCCTGGGGGGCTCCGGGCTCCCGCTGCTCCTCCTCGTCCTCCTCCTCCTCCTTTACCTGGACCAGGAGGAGCTCGGGGGCGGCCTCCTGCTCCCGCACCTCCTCCCGCTCGTCCTCGTCCTCCTCGTCGTCAGTGTCCAGCTCCTCCAGCTCGGGGACGGCCAGGTCGTCGTCGGAACAGTAGTCTGCGGCTGCGTTGGGGTCAAGCAGCGTGCGCTGCCCGGGGTCGCCCACCTCGTACTCCCTCAAGATGCCGAAGATCTCGATGAGGCACCGCCGGAAGTACTCCACGATCAGCTCCAGGAAGCCAGGCAGCTGGGACATTAAATACAGACGAATGAATAAGAACCACAAATAATACCATTCGTCTACCACTGTGCTGTGTGTGTGTGTGTTGACGGGAGCGCACCTGGCAGAGGTTAAAGGTTGATATGCTGTTGTCGTCGTACAGTAGGATATTGATGGTGTCCAGCGCCCACGTGCTCTCAGCCAGCAGTCCTGACTTTAGGGACATCATCACTCTCCAGGCCTCCGGCGTGCCTGTCGGGGGAAACACAGGAGAACATCAGAGGGGAGGGGAAGGGGGTTCAGCAGCCCAGCATCAACACCAGCTACTGGGTCTTAGCCGCATACCGATCTCCTTCATGGTGAGCCTCCTCCGGGGCTTCAGGTGTGGCTGGCTGGCCTCCACGGAGCCGGGCGGGAAGGCCACATCCCTGCGGACCAGGGGCGGCTGCACGGGCGCCTGCCCGATGTGGGAGGCCGGCACAGGTGGCCCGGCCTTCTGCATCTTGATGCCCGGGTGCATGTAGGGTGACTTGCTGGGCGACGTGCGGCTCTCCATGGGCCGCGGCATGGGCGCCGGGCTGGACACCTGGGGGATGTGGTTCTGGGCCGCCTGGTAAGTGGAGGCAAGGGGTCTGGACATGGGCGGACCCGAGCCCGGGCCGGGCCCGTAGGGGGGCTGCCGCTGGCCCACGTGGCCGGCCCACTGGCCCTCGTGGTTGATGCGCTGCTCCGTGGGCATCAGCTCCTCGGAGCGGGGCATGCCGTGGTAGCCTGGGCCCTGGCCCGGCACGGGGGGACCCTGTCTGCCTGGGTAGCCGGTGTAGCCCATGTCGCCGCTGCGGCCCTGCCAGCCGTCGGGCCCCGAGGGCATGGGGCTGCCTATCATCTGGGGGGGCATGGGCGACTGGGAGTTGGGACCACCGGACGCCGGGGATCGCTCTCGGCCAAAGCCGAAGGGGAACTGGCCCTGGGGGGCCGGGGGCCGGCGGTCGCCCCCCGGGTAGGCGTTGTACTGGCTGTACATGTCTTGCTGGCCCTGGGGCCCCGAGGGCTGGGGCCCCGGCTGTGGGGGGCCACTGTAGGGGAGGTTGTACATCTCCCCCTCGTGACGCTTGGCAGGAGGACCGTAGGCTCCCTCTACAGGCCGCTTGTAGTTCTGCAGGCAAGCAGCAACATTTAATTTATATTTTAAATGACAGATCACATTGAAATGATGCGTTTGAAGCTTCAACACCAGTAGTATTTGTCTGGGGAAATATAATAGTACACACATATTTGTAAATGTATGCTGTGGGAACATAGCCAACCAACATACCGGTTGTTGTTGTGGATACATCCCTGGTTGCTGATTGGGGTACGGGCCACCAGGGGGAGCTCCTTGGCCAGGATACTGATTAGCATAAGTCTCATGCCTGCAAAAGGAAACATCAGTCACATTTCCCAGTTACCATCAAATCTTAATGATTTTACATACAGATTTTTGCTTGCAGATTCAAAATTAGCATGGTTTTCTCTTGTTTATTATAAAAACAAATTACGATACATCATGTACATAACTATTTATGCACTTTCTCTCTAAAAGCCCAAGTAAATATGGCCTCTGCTCTCACGACACATTGATATTGTCTGTTCCCCGGGTGCGTACAGACTTGAAAGCTTTCAAGTATGCCACCCCAACTGCCTGGAATTGTGTACAGAATGACTTAGAGCTGCGTGAATTTATTTAATTCAAGACTTTGTATTTCTTTTAGGGGATGTGAAAAGGGACAAGGATTGTAACTGCTTCACGTCTAATTGACTATGACAGTTAGATTAATGTTTTTTATTTATTGTGGTGCTGTAATGGAGTGGTGGACATTGTGTTTAAATGTATGTGGATGCTTTAAGCTGCCATCTTGGCCAGATCGCTCTTGTTAAAGAGATTTGAATCTCAATGAGTCTTTTACCTGGTTAAATAAAGTTGCATATAATTATATACACGCTAACAGACGGTAATCTCAATTTTGCAGTATCGTGGTGATGACAACTGCATGAGATGGAACTTTTTCAATGTAATACAAATGCTCACTAATTCACTAAAACATGTCCTTTTGGTGTATTAATGTTAACATTGTGAAAATATCCAAGGACGTAGATGTATTTTCTTGCTTTGATAACCCTTTCTACCGTAGCCAACTGTTGATACACGAGCATGCAGAGAATTACAGTGCATGCCTGCACGATGAAAGAAAGATCGTAGCCATTTCCTGGGATATTTTTACAGCGCAATAGGACACGTATTGAGCGTGTTGGAGCTTGCCGACTAGAGTTACCATTCTAATATATGGAGTCTCACCGGTGAGATCACAGGAACTCCAAAGTGAATTCCAATGCTGGACTTACAGCAGGTGAAATAAAATGTGCCATTCATATTAATTTTGTTGAATCAAGAACTTGCACTGTCAAATATCCCATTTACTCTCATGTTGTTCCACACACCATGCTAAACTCAATTCATTCTCATCCATGTGTTAGTGAAATGTTATTGTTGTAGCAGTGACCTCTGCTGTTGTGGAGGGCGACTTGGGGAGTACATCCCTGGGTCAGCCCCAGAGGGCAGGAGACCCGGCTGGGGGGCTCCGGGGCCCATGCTGCCATCCGGGCCCATGCCTGGCTCTTGTCTGTTGGGGAAAGAACCAAAAGGACCATGAGGAGATGGCTTAACACTTAGAGGCCAGTAGAGGGCTCTGCATCCGTTTGAGTGTTTCAGCTCCACCATTACATGTATACCTGTAGCAGGCATGTCATGCTGCTGCAGTGGGCCTACCTCCGCTCGTACCCTGGTCCATACTGGTACTGTTGCCGCTGACCCATGGGCATGTTTGCCATGGGGCCCGCGGGGCCTCTGTTGTACTGCTCGCCTATGCCACTGTTAGGGCCCGGAACCGGGCCCTGGCCTGGCCCAGGGCTCATGAACTGCTCCCCAGCTGCGTGCGCACACACACACACACACACACACACACAACCACATACAAGGCTGTTACATTTGATTAAAGTGTGTGTGTATTCTATATATGCATTATGTATTTTTACATTTACAGTATATTTATATCGTTGCATGTTTGAAAACGTGTTTTCCACAGCTGTATTATTTGAGCAGAATGTTGTAACCTCTACAGAGCCGTGGAAGCTCACCTTTCCTCATGCCACCGAAGGGGTCCTTATTGGGCTCGTAGGGGCCCATGCGGCCCATCATCTCCGGGCCGCCCATGCCAGGCTGGTAGCCCTGAGAGTTGGGCGTCATGGCATTCCGCCTGGCAAACGCTGGGTCTCCGCCGTCCGCGAAGGGGTCCTGCAGGTTCACGCTGCTCCTGGACACACGGGCCAAGGCGAACAATGGCTGAATGCCTTCCTTTACGAACGCAACGCCTGTGTGTATAGAGTGATGCATATGCTGCACAAGCTAACTGTGTAGCCGCCATCGCTGGTGCTGCAATGTAGTGGGTGGGAGGGAAGGTGTACCTGACTCCCGGCAACGGGGGCATCTGAGTGTGAGGGGTGGAAGCCGGTGTGGGAGGCTTCAGGTCGCCCCCTTCAGCCATGGAGCTGCTGGTAGACTGGGGGGTCTGGGGGCCTTGGAGGGATCCAGAGCCAGCTGGAACAAACCAAATGGTACACGGTCATACACAGCGAACACAACCAGGCTCCCAGGCCACTGTGGTCTACTCTCAGCCAAAAAGTTAGTGGGTTCCAATCCAAGCTGTCTCACTTGTAATTGTAATCGTTACTGTGGAAAGAAGCATCAGCTATATGACATCATTGTAATGCTCCTGAAGCCCATTATGAAGCGTGGACGTACCAACGCTGAACACAACTTTATTTTCCAACATCACATTATAGAGGAAACTCTGGATGACATGATAGTGTGGTAGAAAAGATATAGATTTATAATAATAATAATAATAATAATAATAATCATCGACACATCGCGTAACAGTGACAAAACGCTGGGTTTAATTGCAGGCCACTTCACAGTGCGAGTTCCAAATAAAAAACGCATCACAGGCCACTTGACATCAATTACAGACATGAATCATTCATTAGATGCAATGAGTTTCTGGTTCACACACGGTTAGCTCCTCAGGCCCAAGCAGCCAGTAATGACTGCGTGCCATGTCCAGGCCTGGCATCTTCATGCTCCCCGCTCCATCTTCATGAACGGGGTTTGTTGCCTATCTATGTACACAGGAAGGTACGGGGGTGCCATCGCTGTGAGGGCCTAGGCGGTGATGGGTAGGGAAGGAGAGCTTTGCTGAGCTGTTCAGAGTCACTTGCCTCCCTAAAGGGGGATTGGTGTGTGTGTGTGTGTGTGTGTGTGTGTAGGGGGGGGGTGTTCCTCAGGAAGCACATGTTACTTTCTGGCAATCCTAAAATCCCATTAAGGAAATTCCCATGCGCCGTCAAGCTGACTGGCATTGTGCACGCTGCCAGCAGAGGAAACAATGATATAGCCTAAGCCCTGACAGATTACTGCATCGCCCCGCAGACGGCGGACGTGCGCATGGGACAGAAAGTGGGAGTGATAACGTGTGTGTTTGTGTGTGCGTGTTTGTGTGTGTGTGCGTGCGTGCACGGCAGCTCAGGACTAGCCTCTATCAGCGTGGCTCTGATGACTCATAGGTTTCCCCATTCATTATAGCTGGCACACGTGCAACAGAGGTCACCGGAGGGTCTCCGCTATCCACGTTTTCCCTCACAGTGCCCTCGCTCGCCCTCTTTCTCTCTCTCACACACACACAGGCCAACCAGCTTGACATGCGCACAGGCACACACCCCCCCTCTGGGCAAGGGTTTCCTTCCAACACTGACAGAGAGAGCACAAGGTGGAGGAGTGTGGGGGGGGTGGAAGCAAAAAAAAGAAAAGAAAGACAGTGGGGAGCAGAACAGCAGGGAGAGATTGGCAACATTGTTCATTTGGAACATTCATTCCAATGTAGGGCATGGGGGGGGGGCTGGCATTCCTCTACAGCCAGGCACCGAGCCCCGAGCAAGGGGGGCATGGCTGTCTGCTGAGGGAAGGGGGTCTGGGCCAGGCAGGAACATGAGGAGCCCCCTCTTCAAAGCAAACAGAAAGCAGCTTCCAGAGCGGGGAACCCGGGGCAGTGATGCAAGGCAGTGATGCAAAGCAGTTCACACGCATGCACGCCGCGCTGGGGGGGAGGCGGTGACATTTCTTTGAGGCGGTGAACCAACATCGGGGAAAGCGGCCATACCGTCGAGGGACGCGGCGTTTTCCCAGCCTTGGCCAGCGTAGAGGGGGCTGGGAAGGAGAGAAGTCGATCGGGAATCCGTGCAAATGCCAGGGAGCGCTTGTCTCAACGACCGACAACAAAGAAAAAAGCGGAAGCAGCCGCTGCTCTTCCGGGACTCACCGCTTACAGGTGGAGTTCATAGAAGACAGCCGCCCGCGCAGGAGATGACAGATGACGGCGTGAGATTGCCTTTTAACAGCACAATTAATAGGACACTATGAAGTGTCTGCTTTATGGCGCGATTACACGGAGCAACGGGAGCGGGGAGGAAGTGATAGATTGCACGGCTGCAGAACTGCGCCCCAGGGAGCTAAACGGAGCTTTGATTCATTCAATCCAAATGTAATCAGATAGCGCACCTAACTCTGTTTGGAATGACTGGAGGTGTGTGTGTGCGTGCATGCGCGTGCGTGTGTCACCTGGGCTCGGGGGCTGAATCTTGGGCTGGCTCTTCTTGGTGTCCGTGTTGAAGAAGTCTGGCGGAGGGTCCTCTCCGCGCTCCATCTTGCATTCGAAGGCGTACAGACACTGGATGTACTGCTTCTTCAGCGAGCTGGCCGCGCTGCTGGACGTGCCCACGTTCAGGTTGGTGGCCAGCTCCCGCCACTTCTTGTTCTTGTTCACCTGGCCGGGAAGCAGGGAGGGGAGGTTAGCCATCTAATACCTAGGCAGGCTACAGCACCACTGATGTCTACAACACTGGTATAATACCTAGGCAGGCTACAGAGCCACTGATGTCTACAACACTGGTATGATACCTAGGCAGGCTACAGAGCCACTGATG
>JAODLL010000003.1:2482472-2493542 GCA_026546735.1 Forbesichthys agassizii | reverse complement strand
ATAATAATAATAATAATAATAATAATAATTATTATTATTATTATTATTATTATTATTATTATTATTATTATTATTGTGTGTGTGTGTGTGTGTGTGTGTGTGTGTGTTCAGTGTTATACATCTCTTTAGTATTATAATTACTGATACAGTTATTAACTTCAGGATTACAACAGGTGTTTTCAGTGTGAGCCAGGGTGGCGCAATGCATCATGGAGGCTAATAGATTTGTCCAGAAGGATTGTCCTGTGTGTTTCTGTGAGGTACACCAGCTGAAGCCCCCTTGCCGACAACCCTCACTAAAGATACAAGTGGGGATGACCATGATCCTCTCCTAAAGCGGGAAAATACACCTTAATATTGAATTTCTTTGAAAACGTTGGCACATGACGCAAAACATGGCGGCGCTCAGTGCTTGATTAAACTGTGCAACCCTACATCAGGCTTTTGATGTTTTGGACACGCAGCACAGGAGCCCAAAGACCCACAATGGCAGGGGGGCTAACCGACAAAAGGTGCGTTGATTTTACCATCCATTCCAAATATATTTCTATTGTCAGAGGAAGGAATCCTGGCAGTGCTGGCAAACAGGACAGCAGAGATTGTACCAGATGAGGGCCAGTGATAAATCAAATTGACACAAAGCAAAAAATTGCCTTTGTGCAGGTACTTTATAACTAATGTTTAATGTCAGTATGTCTACTCCTACAGTCAAATATTTAAACTGATTCTTCTATTCAGTTATCTGGGAAATTGTGTATAATACCATCTCCACTATAACCCTGTCCTTGACATATTGGGTCACCATCGTTAAACCAATTCCATTGCCGCTAAGATAACTTTTACACTCTCGTGGTTTCGTTAAATTCGGTCAAAAGATTTGCTAGAGGTCATGCAAATGTTCCATCCCATTCACCATGTTTCGCAGGGAAGGTCCAGCTTTCAAAACCAAATGTTAACTAAAAGTGTAAAAGAATATGTTGATTCTGATCTTATTTAAAAAATGTCTGAAATGTGGTTAACTATTTTGAAATGGGTTATTTTGCACCTTTTTGGTTTTCCGATTATATGCGTAATCCACTCCGGGTTTTGCAGGCGCTTCTAGCCTCAATTTACTGTGTGTGCTTTCAGCGCCGAACCACGCACTGACAACCTTAAGGATTCCTCCGCGGTTCACTTGTGTGCGTCTATGTGACTATGTTGTACATTAGAAAACGATAGCTTTTTGAGCTGATACTTTAGGTTGAAACATACTGAAATCAAAAACATTGATAATTGTTTCATGGAGATTTGAATACAATATGTCAAAACGTCTACAGTACAGGTTTAATTAACTTAGGCACTATTTTACCTACTGTCTTGTCTTTCTAACACATACAATACATTCCTGTGTTGGTCCGCGTGTGATAGGGCCTGCCTGCCTGCTGTTCCTGTAAACTCCCGCCTAGACTAAATGAGAGAGAGAGAGAGAGAGAGAGAGAGAGAGAGAGAGAGAGAGAGAGAGAGAGAGAGAGAGAGAAAAGCCCCTTTAAACGAGCAGGCCCAACGCGATGTGTTTTGGAGTTCATTATCAGCAATAGACATTTTACACACATGTATTTGTAAGAAATATATCATATATGTATATTAAGATGGTACGACAATATGTTTGTTGAAATGTTAAACTGGTCTATGAAAAAGCAGGACCTCACCACAGTTATTATATGACTGTATCAAGCTTTATATAGAACACATTTTAAGTTTTCATTTTGCAATGAAGAATGGTCACAGTCTCGTTACAGTCTGCATACACAGCCAGGCATAGACTGTAAGGTCCATTCACTCGAGCCCCCTTGATACAGATAACACAGGAACATGTACATTGTATCCGAATAAGGTCAGGCAGTCTTTCTAGGTTTAAGTTCTGTGCTGCTGGTGTGAGGGCCTTTCTGTAGTCAGAATGTATGCGAGAAAACATTCCATTGCCTCTAATGGATGGGCTGATATGACCTGGACAGTTTGGCAACAAACTGCCACGTTACAACCATCTGTCCTCTAATAGAAAAGAAACGTGGTTAGAAACCACAAAATCACTTTTTATTACACTCTTTCATTGCTAGTGCAACCTACTCACAGGGTACAGAGAGTACAGAGAGTTAACATCTGCATGTATGTGAAGAGAAACAGAATTATGGATTATAGCAGTTATCATACTCAAAACTGAGTGGAGCCATTGTTTGTAGTGTTGTTAAAGCAGGTGGTCCCCTGTCTGCAGTGTGTTATGCCTCTGGCCATTCCTACACCCTCAACTACAGACCTCAAATATTACACACATTATGTTTTAAAACTGTGAATAAAAAGGAGTAAAATGATGGGGGTTTTTTTTTTTTTGTCAATGAACATAAAAAATGAACTGTGTTAGAATTAGTTATGCTTCGGTATGATAATGCCCTTTCACCTGTTGGATTCATCCATGTGGCCTAGACCTGCACCCCGATGACTTCCACGGTCTTTCAGCTTTAGGCTCCCTGCTTCATGCCTGTTAAATATATAGACGTTTTTTTATAAACCGACCCAACACCGAGGCAGAGACATGGACCAACACAATGCCCACTATGAGGGAGAGGTCAGAGGCTCGCCGTTGCGACCCGAGCGCAAGGCTTTTGTACGAAGACCAGCTTGTATTCCTATTCTACACTCGGGCTAAAATCAACCAAGTCAAGTAGAAACCCACGCTTCTCCCCTCACACTAAATCAGCCCGACAATGGGGCATGAAAACCAAAAACACATCTGAAAATCTGGCCGCTGTGTTTTTTTTTCTTTACCCCCCGGCACAGATATGGTGATTATCACAAGAAATCGCACTTAGAGTGATATAAGCAACTTCGTCAGAGCGACAGCAGTTTTGTTGTGTGACAGCAGTTTTGCAAATTTAGACAGACGCGTTTGGAAAGCTGTATAATAAATAATATCCCATTTGATGACGTCTTACAGCCTAGGTCATAAGGGGAAAAGCAGTCACGTGATGGCAGTTGTGAATTATCAGGGGTGGCAATTGCCACATTACCTCTGTAGGCTACAACCCGTGTGAACACGAAATAGCCTACATTTAATTATTTATCATAACCTAATTGTAATACCAGAAAAAGCATGCTACCACATATGGTAGGCCTATAACATTTCAAATCCGTGTGTCATGTAAAATAGTTTTCCAGCCTTTATCTATTTTATTACATTGCACCGTGTCTCTACATTGTGTATTTGAAAAAAAGGCTGTTTATTTCTAAAGGATGTAGCCTGCAGAAAACGAAAATTTGGGGGTAGATTGTGTGGGAAACGATTTGTTATGACTGACCACTGGCTCAGACCTGACATCTAGTGGATCAACATGTATAGTACAAGATAATAACAATACAACGAACGCAGGGCTGCATTTACAGTAACTTTGTGCAGTAAGAATTGTGTTTTAGGTCTATTTGATGATAACGAACATTTTTGGATGATTTTACATAATTTACCCTTGACATCAGTTAGAAAAATATCTAGTGGTTGCACTCTGGAGGGGGTATATTACCAAAAGAAGGAAGAAACAAACACTGACCCACACGTCTGTTGACGTAGGGGATATATTTTCATCTGTAAAAGCCTATTTATTAAGGGCTGATTATGTGCTGTGAACAAATATAGAATGGGTCAGATTAAGGTTGGGGAAAAAGGAAATTAATGTCATTGGTCATGGGATAAATCCAGAGCAGACACTGGGTGTTTTTAGTCTGTCACTGTGCTGCTGTTCTCCCACTTGACAATGTGAAGCCTCCTGAGGAATGGTGGAAGTGTTTGGAGGCAGGAACAAATGCCACTTAGGATATTGCTTTAAGGACTGCTCTCCTTGTTAAAGCCGTCGCTTTGGGCATAAATACAGCCAGGCAGCAGATGATTTATTGATACCCTCTCCCCTGGTCGTTCCGCTAACAAGCCTGTGGACAAATGAATAGGCAGACTGGAGGAATTTTGTCATGATTTAAAGTCGGTTCCCATGGCCGTGGGAAATAGTGGCTGAGTGTGTGTGTGTGTGTGTGTGTGTGTGTGTAGGTGCATGTGTGCGCATGCGTGTGTGTGTGTGTGCACTATTTTGTGTGCTAGTGGTTTTGTCAGAAAAGGAAAGTGAGAGAAGACGCTCATATAGATATGAGGTTTTCTTCTGTGAAGCAGAAGTTCACGGGATTGGCCCACAGGTTCTAGCTGGTTCCATAGAGTGTGAAAACACTCTGCCACAGCCGTGGCCAGCTAGAGATGAGACGAAGATAGTTGGGACTGGTTTCACCCCATACCTGCCTGTCTATATGCCTGCCTGCCTGCATGCCTGCCTGTCTATCTGCCTGTCTGTCAGTCTGTCTGCCTGTCTATCTGCCTTCCTGCCTGTCTGCCTGCCTGTCTGTTCATCTGTCTGCCTGTCTCTCTGCCTGCCTGCCTGTCTGCCTGTCTGTCTGTCTATCCGTCTGTCTGCCTCTCTGCCTGTCTGTCTGTCTGTCTCTCTGCCTCTCTCTCTGTCTGTCTGTCCCTCCCCCATTACCCCTCCCTCATTCTACCCCCCTCTATTCCCTTCCTCCCCCCCAGCCTATCACAGGTCATAGGGTGACACGTCAACCCTGATTCGCTCTGACAATGAGCCACTCACACTAATTTACTCATTTATGTTAATATGATTGACATTTCATTTCTCTGGTTGTGATAGGGTTGGCTGAGGCAGCCGGCAGTCACTGACAGGCCAATTAAAGGGAGATTGCATACAATTATCTGGCTAATTCAGTGGGCTCTTTTAATTTGACACCATAAAACTGTCCATCTTAGAAGTCCCATCTGAGCCCAGAATTAAAAATAGATAACATGTGCGGTGTGTTGTCTCTTCAGGGGTATTAAGAAAAGGAGAGACAACAATGGAAAGGGACAAATCATTTGGTCTATTCAGTTCAGAGGGGATGGATGGGTATTGAATGCATTAAGACTGACAAGCATTACTAGCATTACTAGTCGTGTTTTCTTTATCATTATTCATTCAGCATTGGCCTATTTCCCTTAAATTATACTCAAACAGCTACATAACAAGGGCAGGTGTAGGGCTGCAGGGTTATATATTATTAACATTGTAAGCATAAAAAAACCTAGAACTTCTCAGTCCACCATTATTGTGTTTCTTCTAATATGCATCACTTCTTCATACATGGTCTTCATGGGGTTTAAAAATATATGAATAACTTATTTATCCTCGAATAGCCTCAGATGTTTGTTGAGATATAATGTGTCTTGAAGAATTTAACTGAAATTATGATTTGAATTATAACATTAAAAGAGAATAGAAATAGGTTGATTTATGTTTACATTCCAACACACCATGTGTACCAAATTAAGTACAGAAAACTGGGCCTTACTTTTCTATTTCCAGGTGTCTGGAATGTCAGGAATATAAAGGAATTTTAACCAACAAAAACACTTAGCCTTTTTCTTAAGTGGCGCATAGCTCTACTTCAAAAACAGTATAATCATAAAGATAATTACAACTTACTACACCTTTACACGTGCATGTAATCTTTACTTGCTCAGTGTCATGCATCTTGTCTTGTTGGCTAATTATTCTCAATCTTCACCACAACATTTATAAGGGTATATTATTGGATATTAAAACGTAAACACCCCTGTGCTGCCCTGAAGGTCTATTTGCACGCCAAGGGCGTCATAAATATGTATAAATTGATCTGTATTTAGTAGACAAATCTTAACACTGGGACCATATCGTGCTATAGCATTATGCATGGCTTTTATAAAGAATAGCAAATTATCCTCTGATTGAATACAACAATGTCTAACATGGGCCTTCATAGCGAGGTTGCTAAGCCCTTGTCTAGGCTACTGTAGATAGGGGCTGGCAATTGTTAGCTGCTGTCAAAGTATATAAACTGTATGCATGTATGTAATATATATATTAGAATAATCCACTGACAATTGGCTAATTGAAATCTGAAAGAGAACGGGAATGCAATGTAAGATTGAGGATCAAGCACACCCTCAAATCAAAAATGATTTCGGAGCACCCTCTCAGAGAAGCCAATTGGCTGTAATACTTAGCACGTCCCCTTTTCTCCCCTGCTGCAGACGATTCAATTACCTCCTATGCAAATTGACCGGGCTTTCATTTGAGCCGAGGCGGCCTTGCTAAATCATAAGACATCTCCTTGATAATAACTGCAATTAGGCTGCTAATACTTCTGTTTGTCATGGTTTGGAGAGAGCAATGCAAAAAGAAATAAAGACAAATGGAAAGCAAAATGCACAATGTAAATGTGATAAAAGCAGATAATAATTGGCCAGAAATATACAGCCTAATACAGTAAATATGTGTGCTATCTTGACCAGGTCTCCCTTAAAAAAGATTGTTAATCTCAAGGGACCTCCTGGTTAAATAAAGATGAAATAACAAAATATTAGCTGCTTGAAAGAATATCTAAGTTGCAAGGGGTGATCTTTTCCAAGTGATAGCCTACTGTTTGACATAAGAATACAAATAAGTATGGAGAGCCATTTTGTTTATTTTAAACTGATGCTAACAGGAAGAATGAAGACGCAAGATAACGTATTTGCTATTCTCAGAAATCTAGTGTCTGGAATATTTTTCTATCCTGAGGGTTTATCCATTTAACAGTTTATTGTTTATTTTAGGCTCATGAATAATACATCCAGTCATTTTGCTTCATGGCATTTTGTTCTATCAATCATTCACACATCTTGTGCCTATAATTTGATTCACAGTGTAATATTCATAACAATAAAGGGGCCCCAGAAAGGCCAAACAGTGGAGACATGAGCATTTTTGTACACTCTCAATGTGATTTGTGGTTTATTCATCATCCATCTTGCGCAGGTTGTTGGATTGTAAAAGAAATGCATATTTTTCATTGCCTGGTTCTAACCTTTGGAGCAGATTCAATTATTGCACCCCACATAATACATAATGCAGTAATGTACTGAACTGATTTCATCAACCTGAAAAAAATATGTAATGTCTGCGTAGGACAATTATGGCCACCAGAGGGCGACCAAGCATTGTTTATGTGGTAGTAAGACAATAAGGAATCTATCACATATTTGCGCAGTCAATGTGTTAGACACCACGGTATTATTTGATATCATAGTCTAAATTCCTCGGACACTTCAAAGGGTGTAATGCACTGTTGGCTGGTTATTTGCCTTTGACTTTGTACACACATCTCAAATGTGCTTTAGCCTTAAGCAGGTCTGTCCTATTTGGGCCCCTCACCTCTGCCTAATTTGTACAGATGCTTTGCTATAGGTCCTCTCTGTAATAAACACTAGGGGGGCAGTTTAGACAGCCATCAATGGAAGATCAATGAAAATGTCACCAAACCTTGAAATTGTGCCCACAGCTGTTTCTCTTAAACACAGAAAAAATAGTAAACATATTGTGAATAGTGAACATATTTTTAGTCATTGAATAGCATAATATGTTTACATAATATTGCATTTTTTATTTTATTTTATTATTAACAATATATAACAATCCAGTGTAGGTTATCTAGGTGAATGGCATCACATTTAGAATTTTGTATGAAAACAGCAATATTTCATAGCAGATTGTATCAACAACAGTATAACATAGTAACATGTAGTAATAGCATGAAAACTACTAAGCATTATATAGATTCAATTGTCCTAAGCCCTTTACTAAAGTAATAAATAAATAAATACATTAATGAATGAATGAATGAATTAATTAATTAGTATAGAGTATAACAAACATTTTGATGATTTTACAAAAATGCAAGGTTATGGCTGTAAGCCATTGACCGACGTGTGCTAAATAAGGCATCCTCTATGTTTGTGCTGTATGTATGTGTTAGCTGGCTCTAGGGTTGTTGTGTTTACAGTGCAATAGACCGTCTCTTGGAGCTGGTACGTTTACTGTCACCTGGAACATGGAGCAAATCATTGTACACTTGGCTGTACCACCGCTATAGGACCCAGCCTCTGTGGCTCCTCCTGCAACAATAGTGCAGACGGTGATTCCAACCTGGCTCTTTTGTCAGGGGCCACATGGGGCCTTGGCTCAAACAGCTCCACTCACCCAGGGGGGAAGGGAGGGACGACTTGCCCTCCCCTTCCCCAAGCCGGCCGCCCAGCCTCCCTCTTCCCCATGCAGTGCCCCGGGAAACAGGTCAGCCACAGAAGATGCCTGCAAGTCTGGGCGTGTCAGTGGCGTGTCAGTGAAGCAGCACCTGTCAGCATCTATGTTGTGTACAGGTGAACAAAGCTTAGGCCAGTCTGTGAGGATTCAGGTGTGTGTCGAGCCTTAGAAGGAACACGCTTGAGGTGACTGCATCGTGTGGTCCAGACCGGGACCGCTTGATGAGCATTCTCTCCACTTAGATTCAATACTCTCTTGTCACCTTGGAAGTTCAAAGTGCGATCGGATGGAGGATGCTTACTGGGTGAGGGAGGGGTGCCTCTTATAGGCCTCTACGTCACTTACAATGAAATGGCAACGTTTTATGATTGCACTTTATTAAACCCACTGAAAATTTCCCTGCAAAGTTAATTACTATTTGAAAAGATTTGTCATGTTTCACTGTTTTGTTAACATATGGCAATATCAAAGCCATATTTCAACATTGCATAAATGACAAGTTGCCTAAGGTGTTACACTGTACATGGTTACATAACAGAATTACATTTGATGAATGGTGTGATTTTGCTTGCTTTTCTGTCAAAATTGCTGAGACACTTACAATCACCTTAAGTTGGTCTTATTTGGCTGAAACCTATCAACAAGAATGATTAAGGTACAGTATATGATAGAACCTCAGTACTTGCAAAGAATTCCAAGGAATTTAGTAAAATAATTTCAGTATACAATACTGTATACAATAAGTATACAATGTAGAAAACAACAAAATACAAAAACGAACAAAGAAATAATACCGAACATAAATGAATAAGCCTAATGTGTAGTGTTTTCATGCCCGGATTAGCCAACTCCCCATGTTAAAAACAATATATAGCAGTTCATTCATTTAATTGATAAATTCTTCTGCCTTGATGTGAGTGGTGGTCTCGGAGAAAGGGGTCAAAGGTAAAGACTTACCATACAGTCACAGGTATAGGTGTTATACGTATATAACAGGATCCTTTGATCCTACTTAATGAGACACTAGACAGTATACAGTACATACGTGGACCTGTCAAAATAGCATGACAGCATAAAAACACACAGTAAAACAATCATAAACAGACCCCATAGAGTATTATACAAATATCATGTATTGACATGGTAGTTAGGTATTATGGGAATGTTCCACTGTTGGAACAGCAGCTATAGTTATCACTAATGTAGAGAGAGAGGGGGGGGGGGGGGGGGGGGTGAATGGGGGGATGGCCCCAGTTGAAGGGGCCACAAAAAAAAAGGGGCAATTACTGCTCCTTTCTTATGGAAATGGTAATGAAGTGGGACATGGGCCAGTGACAATAGAGGACCACAGGCAGGCTGAGTGTCACCGTGTAAACTGCTTCCTGTTAGGGAGCCATTTAGTCCTCACTTTTACTGACTAACAAGCCATCTCCACGCCAACTACAAAGAGAGCCTCCCCATCAAAGCTGGAGGCTACTGCATCCCGTTTTGTCCAGACTGGGCTGTTCCCATGGCACTGTCAGCTAATGCCACCGCTCACTTCTCAATTGATATTTATCGTGCACTGTGTTGTTTTGTTTCGTTTGGTTTTATTCTTGACCCCAGACAGAAAAGCGGTTAGCTCACTAACAGGGAATGCTAGTGTGAATGAACACAAATGACATAAACATCTGAGTAAACAGTGCTGCAGCAGGTCTTAAAGATATAGTTATCATCTGTTGTTGCTATAGTCAACAAGGGTTCATCTCGTGCAGCCTTTCTCATGACAACAAAACACACTGGTGACACACATACAGAGGCTTACTGTTTTAAATTAACTGTCAACCAGGAATGATAGAGGGCCTCCTTATGTTGTAATCATATTATATATTTTAAAAAATCAAAGAAAATAGGTAGAGAAAAAATATTGTCGTCACGTATTGTAGCGTACGTATATGATCATTTGGAGTGGGTCGTCTGTCAAAAATATGTGTTACGTTAAAGCAGTATAGCAGGTTAAGGCTGTCTTGCAAATAGCATTCCTCTTCTAAACAGAAGAGGGCACTGTCTCAGTGGCAGGGGTGGTGCTCGTGCGGTGTGTGTGTGTGTGTGTGTGTGTGTGTGTGTGTGTGTGTGTGTGGGGGGGGGGGGGTAGTTATGAGGCAGAGAAGGATGGCTCTCTGCTGTGGCTAAAAGCCCTGGCAGCATTAGGGGGCTGCGTCTATTGTCCTTTAATGAGAGCCTTTGATGTGAACCCCACTGGTTACTGTTTGTACACCTGGGCCAGCGGGCTCTGCCTCAGATTGGCTGTCTGCAATGGTGGAAAGGGGGGAGGGGGGGGGGTGGGGGGGTGGCAATGCACCATGTCCCAGGTAACACTCTTCAGTCAGCCACTGCGGCCTGGCGTGGGAAGGCAGTAAAAAGGAGCCCGGCCCCCTTTGTTTACTCTGCTTTACGGTAGCCCTGGCCCCCCATTCCTGGCCTGGCCCATGATGAGTCTCTGCAGGCAGGAGGGCAGGCGCTGTCTGGGGAAGCCAGGCCTCTGGACGACCATGGAACTGCTTGCCAGTCCGGGCACACACACACACACACACAGTAAATCAGAAGTGAGCGTCTGGGGCATGAGCGGCGGTGAAGGCCTAAACGCATAGAAGGAAAACGGAACACACAAAAAGCTAATAGCTTGCTGGCCATGCATGTGGAGGTGACGCCGTATCGTGTGAACATCTCATTTGAAATGTGCATTTATAGAGTGAGGAAGTGATGCCACAGGAAACCTGTCACACGTTCCCCGGCTGTGGGTAAATAATGTTCTGTCTTTTAACACTTACTGTTTGTCAGTTTGAAGCCCTGCTCAATCCTTTTGCTCTGGGGGGGGGGGGGGGGGGGGGGGGGGGGGGGGGGGGGGGGCGGGGGG
>JAODLL010000003.1:2461229-2478790 GCA_026546735.1 Forbesichthys agassizii | reverse complement strand
ATAAATATATACAATCTGTTATTTCTAGGTTATGTGTGAATACTTCACATCAATAGTACACTACACTATAGTACACAATAGTTGATCCACTGAAAATTGTTCTGATCAATGTAGTTATCGGGCTTCATGTGCACTAGCGGTGAGTGCAAAACCAAGGAGGAGTACCTTAAATGTCAGCATAGTCAGTCCTATATTTAATCCCGCATACAGTATACTATACCTTACTGCACTCTGTTGGCCAAAATGACGCCCCCTTCTTGACGATAAATGAGCTACTGCATTTTGCCTTTCTCGCTGTCATACTTTCTGCAGTGTGTGCAGATTGCTATTGATGCTATCATTGGCATGTAACGGCTAGGCTAATTTTTTTCCACACCTTTCAGCCAGGAATGAGCTAAAAAATACCTTGCCTTCAGTATTTCTGAATAATATATTTCAAAACCTGCAATTGAATTAGGTTGTCTACTTTGAGTTTGCAACCAAATGATTATTTCACGGTTCTGTTGCTTCATTACAAGATGCAAAATGTCCTTAATGTGTCCATTAGATTGAAGACATGAATTCAGTTCTTGATTCTGCCGTAACATACCATATGTAATGGCAAATGAACTGCATGACAAGGAGAAAAAAGCATAATCAAGAACCATACATTTTTCAGGACTGATTACTATAATCAATATTTCAAAGTATAACCACACAATTTATTTAGCTTTAGTTCATTGAACGTTCTCCTAGGAAGGCAGTCAAGAATGAATTGGTGTAGGATTTACTATTTGTTTCACTAACCTTGATCTTACTAAGGCGCATGGGAGCAAGCACGACTTCTACACAAAGGCATCAGCAATTACATGGTCTTTATTCCACCCAGTGGCAGCACAATTCAATCTCCCACTCTCATTAAAATTGAAAATTGTGCTGCAAGGGCGTAGTGATCTATTGGTTATGTCAACCTGACCCTACATATGACTGCAGGATACTGCTTAAAAAGAGGTGATGTGAGCATTTGTTTAATTTCAGATTGACATGTTTGTGGATTTATACCTTACAAATCAATAGTGCAGACCTTCACCATGACAATCCTGCTTAAATAGCTGATTAAATGAAGTAAAGTAAAGTAAAGTAAATCTGGAGGCTACCATAGGAGACTAATACTAGACTAGTACGAACTAGTACTCGTACTAGTACATAGTCTAGACTGTGTATGTACTGTGCTATCTGCATAGTGAGGATGATAGATGAAAACATTGCTTGAAGACATTTTTTCTTCAGTTTAGTCAGAGCCTCGTTCATGCTCCTCTGGAACACCACCAGAAGACAACACCAGCCTTACAGCCACAGTAGATTCCCTTTAAGTATTCAGAGAGAAATGAACAAGCCTCTGTATTGAATTACAGTTTTGAAATGCAATATCATTTAAATGCTTTCAATTTGAATGAATTAGCACCAAACAAGACACTTGTTTTGTTCTTATTTAGGATATTTAGACACAATATTTAATGAATATAGCATCTAAATTCTATACAAATATACATACTGCTTGAATTACTTATTAGGAAACCATTAACATTAATTAAATATTTTTTCTTAGTGGAAAGGCTTTACAGGAGTTGACCGCTTTCATTTTTCTGGTATTAAAAAACCACCAAAGCAACATTGTGTGTGTGTGTGTGTGTGCGTGTGTGTGTGTGTCTCTCTGTGAGCATGATCAGTAAAACATTTGTGGTGGAAAGCAACCCCTTTGCCTCAAATGTGACCAGTGTTTTTCATGTTGCTTTAATAGCGGTGTTCTAGTTGAGTGCATTTCCCATCAGCCATCTCCATATGCAGTAGTAGACTGTAATGCAAGTAACATTGGCCATGGGACCCTGAACCCATCACATTGGAAGACAAGCGTGTGAAAACCAAACAATGAAAGTTGCCTCTAACCTCTAATCCCAGAGATCTGTTTGAGCGGGCGTGCGTATTGTGTACGCAAGGCTGTGCCTGCTAACAGGGTTTTGATGTTTTATCTCCTCACTACACTGCCAGGTGTAGCTCAGGGTGGTCATCAGACTGTGCTTTAAGATGTCTTGTTGAGAACACCTTCACCCCCCTCACTTAACAAGAATCTCATTAGAGTGCTATTGCAGAGATCACGGTCAGTTATGTAGAGTGTGTGTGTGTGTGTGTGTGTGTGTGTGTGTGTGTGTGTGTGTGTGTGTGTGTGTGACCTGTTAAGGTCAATAGATTCTGCAACAGTCATAGTGTATATTCATTACACCAAACCTGGTTTGTGAGCATCATTGTAATTGATGAAGTATAGTAGAAATCTGCATTTGCTTTTCTCAACTGTGTACCGGTAATGAATCAGGGAGGAACAGGCTCGCCAGAGGACGCTGGCTCCTATTAATAAGACATGAGCTCCAGTGAAAACATGATTTGGGAAATATTAGGGGGGGTGGGGGGTCTCTATATTTTATTTTTGCCATGTATTTCTATTTTTCATGGCTTGTCACTATCATGGATCATTCCTAAAAGGATTATTGATGTATGATTCATGCACGCAGGTGAAATCAGCTTTTTGCTAAGATACCGGCATGCTATTCTTTCCATTACCATTGAAGCATGGCAGGCACACTCATACTCTAGGCCAGGAGAAGGGAACCCTGGTCCTAGAGGGCCGCAGCCCTGCATGTTTTAGATGTCTCCCTGCTCCACCTGCTGTACTGTGTGTGTGTTAGAAGCCTGATAACGAGCCATTCATTAGAATCAGGTGTGTTGGAGCAGGGAGACATCTAAAACATGCAGGGCTGCGGCTCTCCAGGACCAGGGTTCCCTACCCCTGCTCTAGGCTAAAAGGTAGTCCCCCTTAAAGCAAGGCATGCCCCCCCACCCCCTTTAAAACGATACATTTATAGAGCTCCTCTGAAAGCCGTGGTATAGTTTGCACACTGTATTTATATAATCAGATTCGATCTACAGTATTTCCAACTGTTTCACTAAAGAACTTTTGATGTTTTCATATTTGCTGTTGGAAAGCCCATAAAAGTTACTTCAAAATCCAATAAGTTGTTTTCCCTAAAACAGTGATTCTTGCCAAGATTACTAGATCTTGCCAGTAGTCGTACACAGTCCAAGAACTTCTTGGACTGTGTACGACTACTGGCATAGAGTAGATTCAGCTGAGCCAATACGAACCAGCTAATTTGTAACCATAACAACCCTTATGGCAGGAGGACCATTGCTGTGTGTGACACAATAGCTAATTCTTAACATTATGAAACAATTTAAGACATTTGTTTTGTGTGTTTGTGTGTGGCCCACACAGCATTTGTTTTGGTGTGAGATGCTGGTGCTTAGTGCAACTCTAGTGCTGCTCTAGTGCAGGCAAGATCATACAGATACGTTAATATCATGTTACTGTTTAGGTAAGGCAAAATAATTGTACAACAATGCTAGGCTAGCATATAGACAATTTAAAATAAAGTAAAAATACAGTTTTAACCAACACAACAGCAGGAGGACCATGCCAGGCAACTATAGTTTAGCTAATTTGTGTTCATAATAATAATAATTTATTTTTAATTAATAATTTGAGCAACAGCATCCCAATCATGAAGTCTTATTTGTTATCTATTTCTTAAGATGGGTTTCTTGTTGTGGGTTTCTAAATGTGATTGACCTCAACAATATTGTCCTATATCATAAAAACACATTATGGATCCTTTTCTCTGAAATACATGTTTAACTTTAAATGTATTTTTCAAGCATAATGCTTTACCAGTTATCAATGGAGGCATGAATCAATACATATTTTCAAAATTCTTTGTTGACTTATTTATTTTATAATATCATGACAAAATACAACAAAGTCTATATAACAGAGCTTTGGTCTAAACCATAATAAAATCTATCTTTTTTTGATATTTATTTATTTAGGTTTGCCCATTTGATAGAGGTTTGCTGATAATATTCTGCATGTACATCTAACCCAATGCTAACATTCATCAATTCTATTTTGTCTTGTCTGTTCATCAAGATGCCTTCAGAGCTCTGTGGGGAGATACTATAATAAGGTAAGAACTAGTAAATGTTTGCCTTTTAAACAAGAAGCTCTGTGGTCATAAAGTGGCTTGATGAGAAAAACATAAAATAACCTAACGGGAGGATCTAAGAACTTAATATTGGCAACAAAAACATAAAATTACCTATCAGAAAACTCTAAGAACTTAACAGCAGATGCCTGGTTACTAAAGCAGTTATCTACTGTCACCACAGACACAAACCCTAAATCAGTCACATCTAGCAAGACAAGCGTCTGAAAGCTGTAATCACAACAGACGGCATGAATTGAAAATGTCATGAGCCTGACACCGGGAATGAGAGATGAGTGGTTCTCAGTGCTGCTTCTACTCAGCAGACTGGGACGTTTGTACTTCCTACAAGCACAACACATTCCTCTTCAGCCCGATGTGTTGCTGGCCCCCTCGTTTATCAGGGCTAATATATGCTTATGGCCGGGGCGTCTTGAAGTGAATTGGACCTGCCCAAGAGAGAAGGAGTTTGATTCACAGCTCTTCTCATCCACGACTGACAGCAAACAGATTCAATATGATCTTTTGCATGAAGGGAGGGTCAGCATTTTTCTTTTCAAAGTTCAGAAACCTACAAAACAATTGGCATTTGTAATTCACACATTATTGCGGTTGGAAGCATGAAACATATCATAAAATATGAATTGCAATAAAGCATATTTGTTTGCGTTGAGCCTGGGAGGGAGGAATGGAGAGAGGGGGGGGGCTTGTCTCACTGAAGCCTTCCCAGTGAGATGCAACCATTGAACTATATGGATGCAAAAGAATCGACATACTCTTCTCTACAGGCAGCTACTGCCTGTATGAAAGCAACAAAAATAAGTACAATTTCAAATGTAAAAACAGACAATTGTGTATTTATTCGCCTACGCACACAACAACAAGGCATTTGTGCACATTGAAACAATATGATATTATCTCTTATTTTTAGGTCAGGGATTTCATGGTGATTTGAGGCAAAACACAATCTGCTGTTTACACTGCATATCACCAAAACCTGAAGACTTATGAAATCAAAACATATTGCATGACAAACTTCAGGATGGTATGCAATAATAATGATATACTAGGGATACAATAGGGTCCTCGCACACTGTGTGTGCTCGGCCCTAATTAACTATAACTCAGTGAAGTTAGCACAGTACTTGTCTATTTGAACGTGTGTCAAAACAGTAACATCTCAATGTGCTCTATCTGCAGAGACCTAATGTCGTTACCTTCTTCGTTTGTGATGCAGATGTAGTTAAATGTCTGGCTATCAAAGTCTAATGCTAATGGGTATGGGGTTGCTACAGTAAGTGTGGTGGACAGAGTGGGTGGTCTTAATTCAAAGTGCCCGTGTAATTAGCTGAACTCAATTGTGCAGCTTCATGATTGCTATGCTAACGTTGATGCAAATTAGAAGAATGTAGGAGGTGAAGCCCACTACCAGCATAGCACTTAGAGTGCAGAGAGAGGCCAAACACTCTCCTAACATGGTAACGATGGGAAAGGACATTGCACGGTTGCCTTGTGTGTAACACCATAGGCTTAGTAGCCAGCGCTTATGATTGTAGGCTAATGCTTTTCTGACACAGCACAAGCATGCTAGCGTCGTCACAGAATATGACTCAGGCATCTCCTAATTGTATTAAAGCAGAAAGTTAATGCATCTTGTTCAAGAATGCTAACTGCATGTTAGCATTGTTTTTATTGTTTTAAATAGGCTTGATCCTATGACCCTTCAAATGAGAGTCGAACACCTTAGAGAACACCCTTACGGCTTTACTATTTGCTTGTTTCTGCTAACTAATTTCCTCTATAAAGCTTACTATTTAGCATTCTGTCTGCTAGCCTACTAGTCTCTGTTTATTCCTGTCCTGGTGAGTTGTCCCAATGCAAAGACACCTCGGGGAGGACAATCTAAGGCTGATATGTCTCCGAGGTACACTTGCACACGAAAAGCCTTACACAGAGACATCATTGTCTTAGATTTGGTTTCGCCTCTACTTGTCACCCGCTGTGACAATCGGTATAGTATGGGCTCAGAGAGATGTTTCACACCCGCTGATGAAAATGTATCACTGACAAACATGATGATGATAATTCAGCAGAGTCACAGTCACACTCTTTCATAACTGATTAGGAATCACGAGCCATGAGTCAAACATGCTCTACTTCTCCACAGTCTTTGTTATCATTATTAACGAGGACATCTGAGAATTGTTAGAGAAACAACGTTTGTTTCGGTGTCAAATACGAGCAAACCCTCCTGTAAAAAAACGCTACAACGTGACCAACCCCTCCCTCGCCTGCAACCTCACTGCGTCACTGTGGCGGTCCAGAGCAACAACCATTAGTCTTGCTCATCCACAGCTCACCAACCCTCCCTGTAATCCCGCAACAACAATTTTATAACCAATTGTCGGGAAAACATTTTTTTTCTTTTCTTTTTTTTGGGGACAAGGGGCACACGGTGGAATTAAATGGCACATTGTCCCTTAAAATCTAAATATAAATAAATATATCCCATGGTAATTTCTTGGATTTGACTCACACCCATGCTAAAATCCAAAATAAGGAAAAGCAACATCACGCAATTAAAAACAGTGATGGAGCATTATGTTTGAGTTGTGAACAGATGTGAATTAAATTAAAATGGTCTAAATACAAATGTAACACAGAAGCAGTTTTCTATGCATCTATAAATCCAATTTGTCAAAAAAATGAAGATATGTATAAACAAGCATTAACTGTATTATAACTGCTTATAATGAAGGCTTTCTGGACACAATTTGCATAATCATCATGTTTTATAATGATAATGAGCTTTCCTCTGTACTTTTAGAAGCAGGTTAAGTAAAATTGGAACATTCCACTTCAACACTTTATGGGGTTTTCAAATGATTAAAGTGCAAATTTCTAGATATTTCTTGCTGTTTTAGCATGATTTGATGTGATTTGATGTTGCCATGAAGCTAACATGAAGCTAACATGAAGCTAACATGCTGCAGCCTCTCTGAGCTGAGATAATGAGTAAGTAACAAGGTATTTCCGTGAAAGGAGAGATAGCCATGCTGTTCCAAAAGCTATCTTCCATCTTTGTCACTGTGATTTATAATAGGGCGCGGGAAGCCACTCTATGCGGGAAGCAAAGCGGCATCCACATAATCTGACTGCTTTCAGCTGTAACAACTAATGTATCAAGAGTTAAGGTGCTTGACTGTAATGGCTACTGAAGACTCCATGATTGGGATGCTGTTGCTCGGCCTGTTGCCTGTCAAAAAAAAGCTCATTAATAAAGTAGACCCTTCTCCTCTCCTATGTTGTGTCATACAAGCAGTACACCAACACATGTATGGATGCAGACAGAGCTCACAAGACAAAGTGGCGACCTCATATAGCCAATAGCGACAGGAAGTGAAGTGTCACGTTTGCAAACTCACCCTCTCCTCTTCCTCCCGCAGGTCCGGCATTGTGCTGACGCACAGCGTTACCGCGGTGATTGCCACGAATATCACCGACAGGCAGGCAAAGATCTTCCCGGGCAGGCCAGAGTGGGGGTTCTCCACCATGTCCCTCAGCCTGCGCATGCAGCTCCCTCCAGACACCTCCTCCTGGGGATCCCCCGTCCCGGGATGCTGCTGGGACTCCTCGTCGCACGACTGCGGCGCCGTCAGCTCCGCCTCCTCCTCCTCCTCCAGCCTCTGCCGCTCCTTCTGCTCCTCCTGGCGAAGGCGAAGCTTGCGGAGGCAGCACCAGTCCAGACTGTTCTCCTCTACGCCCCAGTAGAGCAGCTCCTCCTGGAAGGAGAGGGCGCACATCTCGCGCAGCAGCCGCAGCTTCCCCGCTGCCAGGAAGGTGACGATTGTCCGGAAGGCCGAGGGGCTGCGGTCGAAGAAGTACTCGTCGCGGCTGCCGTCGTAGTCGTCGCACACGTCCATGAGCTCCTCCTCGTTGCTGCAGCTGCGTAGCTTGCCCAGGCGCGTCATGGGGAACTGGTCCAGCGTGGACCAGGGTATGCGGTACTTGATGCCGCCCACATTGATGATGGCCGCCCGCTCCTCGGCCTCCCGTGGCGGGGGCTGCCGGAGGAGCTGCACCCGCTTGTAGAAGAGGCCCTTCTTGGAGCTCACCTCCTTGCGGTTGTTGACCGGGTTGAAATGGAAGGTGGTGAACTGGCGCTCCGTGCTGCCTGCCAGGAAGGCCACCTCCTGGTACATCCCTGCGACGCCCCCGTGTAACCGGCGTGAGGGTAGCCCTCACACTGCGAGGAGGAGGAGGAGAAGGAGGAGGAGGAGAGCAGGGCGCTTCGAGGGGCACGAGGGGCGACCGGTGTCCGGGTCACCCATTCAGCACCACTCCAGGCCTCTGTGTGTGTGTGGTGGGGGGGGAGAGCACAGTGGAATCGTTCATTGTGTTGGCAGGTGAATCAACGCTGTGTCAATCTGATCTTCTCTATGGAAAGGGAGGGGTAGTAGTTTAACATGCTGTCTGACTGATTAAGACACACAAAGGCAGTATGTACTGAACAAGGCTCTAGAACAGCTTGCATTTACAGTGTAAAGACAACTGACTAAATGGCATCTCAAATCTAATTGTAGCATCAACTCGGGGCAATGGCAGCGTGCGACAGCAACTAATATGCTGTTTTCCTATTTTATGCCTCAGCGAACACTGGGCTAATAATTAAAAGTTGTGTCAGGAAGTGCTCGGTGTTAAAGTTTTCATTTGGTGGGTGACATAAGCACATATTACAAATACATAAACACACACTGATGTGTACAGGCCTATTCCAGGCATGCTGCAGTATTGAAAGATGCAGTACCTATTCCACAAGGCTTATATAAAAACAGAATGAAGCTATTCACAATTATTGATTATTTGAGTATTTTATTAATGTCATTAAAATTAAGCTTCAAACTATTAAGCTTCAGAAAATATCTATCAATATAATGACTACAAATAAAATAAAAAAGTAGCCTGACATTCATATTCAACTGGAGCAACAAAACAACTAAATCATAATGTTTAAACGGCTTAAATGTGCAAGCATTCCCAGGCTTAGCGAAGGTAAGAGTGTTGAAGTATTGATTCGGTGTGATTTGTAAATCCTTCTGTTGCTGCCAGGCTAGTGGTGAAAAATACTATGACCCAACAACAGCAGTAGAATAAAGCGTTGAAAACAGGGTGTAATATCTCTGAGGCAGTAATAGCAAACTGAGTTTACAGTAAAGACTTCAATGCCAACCACAGTTTCTTTTTTGGAAAAGACGTTCTCTGCACTACCTAAGATATATCAATGTATTATTCACCATATACATCGGCAGGTGCAACACTGCAACCCTCATTGTTGTAAATATCTGTACTGTACTTGTAAATGTACAGCCTTTCAATGCCATAACCACACAACCCTACCCTGGCTGTGCCCAATTTTCATCTGAGATTAGTTTTGACTGAGACTATAGTCTGGAAACCCTGCTCACTGTAGTGTTCACCCAGCCACTCTCGATAGCAGACCAATCAGTGGCCAGTGGGGGTGGCTAAGCACAATTATGTTGAAGTCAAATGTTGAAAATGGTGCTAGAGCTAGATGAAGTGATACAAACAGTAGGCTGCTCCAATAGGTCTACGCCATAGTTCTATGGTTTACACCCATTAGAATGTTAACAATCAACAATGGAGCGTGTCCACAATCTATTCATGAAGTGAAATGCGAGACTGGTAGGTTACATCAGGGGTAACACATGGCAGCTCTCCAAAACAATAATAAATAATAATCAAGTGTATATTCTTATGCTGATTTCAACCACAAGGACATGGTTTAGAGACACATCATTGACTTCACTTACACTTAGCAAAACAATGAGCTATTATGAGCCAGTTGCATGAACTAGTAAAACGACAGCATTGGCTTACTGAGTGAGACATGGCACCTACGAGCACCCTCAGGAACACAGGAAGACAGATTGCAACTCGCTGTATGTCGAGTGTTCAGTATTGGCCATAAAGGGATGGGATTAAATCAATTGTGTTGCCAATAAATAAAATACAACTCAAAGGACCTAATGACAAATGCCTGAGCAAGAAATTTAACCTGACTGTGAGGTTTAACCCTTTCTGTTCCATGTTAACCCTTTTTGTTTATTAGGACAGCAGTTTAGATATTAATAGTGGATATGAATTGGTCATAGCCTATACAATATAGTCTATGGTATACTAATGACCAAAGGGGTCCAACCAAATTGGGTTTAGAAATGCTGTGTTTGGATATGTAGGCTACACTGTTTATGGAAATAGGCTTATTATAGTATACCTGCTGTGTTACCTTAGGCCATTTTGTAAATTATGTCAGCATAAGTGTGTGCATCAGTGTGTGCATAATTAATACTCCTGAGCTGTACAATGTATAATGGGCCAGAGAGGGGGCATGTGTTTAAAGGTCAAAGGTCAAAATCATGTAACCATTGTTACTTTTTATGACCTAGGACAACCATTCAGTTAATTTCTCCATCTAAGAATAGCTTTGATGGCAGACAGTGAGCAATTAAATAATGCAGGGAGAGGTAAATGGTCTTTCTTCTATTGAAAGAATAATGAGAAGAGCAGTTTGAAGACCCTAATCACTGGCCAGATAGTCTGAGGTGCAGAGAGGGAGAGAGAGAGGAAGGGGGGGGGGTATAGTTGATTGCTTACTTTAGTCAGCAAGGTTTCTTATCACATTCAGGGTTAATGCAAACAATGTTGCTCTAATGAACATTATTGAGTGACTTCAAAGCTTCAAATCTTGAGTCAAAATGAGTTTGATTTGGGTTAATCCAATTAGACAAGGTTATACATTCCCAAATGTCATTTATGTATTCTAAATTATAGTCCACATATACGTTTGTTTTCAGACTAATTTACTTGGCATAATTATATGTCCCATTTAAAGATTGAGGGCATCTTGGAAAGAAAAATAAGAACAATGCAACAGAAAACCTTATGATGAGTAAAAAACGAATAGGTCAATGATAGTTTACAGACAATCAATGACAGGCAATGACAGGCAATGCTGTTTCTTAATAAACATTGCTCTACGTATGCTTTTGTAACATCTGAAGAATGAACACACTGCCCAAAGGCTTGAATATGACAGGTTATTAAACATAATATACTGTAGATTAGATCAGTAAGATATACTATCCTGGCAGTTTATTCCAGACCTCAATACATTTGGTAGATAACTATCAGAATACTGACACACATGGAAACAGGGCAAGAAGTGCTGGAGGAGGACCATAAATTGGCAAGTTCTCTCTCTCTCTCTCTCTCTCTCTCTCTCTCTCTCTCTCTCTCTCTCTGTATATAAAAAACACATTCAGTGTGCTTTTGTCTTGTTATTGGCCCGACAAAGCACACTTGTGTGTTGGAGAAACATCTGTCTTCAGTCATCAACAAGTTAATGAGCCCAACAAAGGCGACTATTGATGCGAGCAGTAAGAAAAGATTCGGTCTTTCAACACACATTAGTATTTGAGTATTGACCCGCAAAGCGAATTATCTGTGGAAATACTGACCATCTACATTATTTTTCATCTAGAGTGTATTCAAAAGAACTGACACGTCATGTTAACGCAAAGAGAATAAAGAAACACTACATTTGCACATAAAGCATAGTTCAATTCCAAAAAAGTATTTGATAAACGGCAGTTGATGATCTGATTATTACAGCCGCATATTTTTTCCATGTCATTAAAATTAGCTAGGCATGTCGCTTTTCTAGAATGAGCATTCTAGCGAGATTTACAGTAGCCATATAGTCTATAGACCTGTACTATGTTGTCTAAAACCAAAAAGACACCGGACATTACCTGCCGTGTTTGCTGCTCCTCATCTGGCAGCGTTAAGTTTTCCGTGAGGACTTTCTGTGGTAGGACATTAAGTCTGAATTGTTCACATGCCACATTTAAAAACGCAAGCAGGTAAAACCCTTGGTAAAGTTGCGCTTCTGTAAAATCGGAAAATCACTTGATCCAATTTAAAAAATGGATACAAAATAATTGTGTCGATCAAAATTCACTTCACGTGCACTTTGCGGAGGCAGTTGTAAACGCTGCAGAAAAGACGAGACTGACAGGGTGTCGTTACGATCCCGAGGATACGGCTCCGATCTGCTCAAGCGCGTCTTGAAGCTGCGCACTACTCCTGACCTTTGCTAGGCTACTGCTTTTCAGTGAATGCACCTTTAGCTTATACTGTAGGGTATTTAACATGGTATTTAACAGGTTAAACTATTCTTATCTATTCCGCAATAACAATATTATTTAATTTTTTTATATCTCTTGATTGGCTAGGTGTGCATACCTGTTACCTGCGATTTACAGGTGTACATATTATATTGTAAATCCAATACAATGTCGAATCAGTCTTTTGCTGAGCTTTTCTTATTTTATAGGTGCATGGACTGTGAGCTATGGATTGCATTTTGGAACAACCACAGTATTAGGTTGTGTAGAGGCTTTTGCATAATGTAACACATAACTGACAACTTAAAAGGTTATAGACCAACAGTGCTGTCCAGTTAATTTAACTTCACCTTTGTTAATTTGTTTCAGAAATAATTAGATTAGTCCAATATTTGCTATTTGAAACGAAAAGGCAGCTTTGTGTTAAAAATGACAAATATATTGTCTCACCAAAGCCATCCTTTCTAATAGTATATTAAATTCAGTCAGGACAGTGATCATTGATTCAGATCAAATGATCTGCTTACAAGCCATTAGCCTATATTGCATACAACGAAGCAGTAAAACATTCAACACATAGGCTACTGTTAATTCACCGAATAGCTTTTAACGAACTCTATACCTGGTAAAGCGTTTAGTCTCTGTCTGAAGAGATATAATAGGCGCTCTGCGCTCCTATGAAAATTCAGTAGGCTGTACAGGCTATTTCCACAAAACAGTTCTACCGAGAGAGGACGCTAAAACTCCTAGTGAGCAACCCTGATTGTCAGCATGGGTCATCAGTAATGTTACATTAGATTATAGAGAATGAAGCCTAAATCTCCATTAATAAAATATTGAAAACGGTTTGGTATTTGGATTTGAAAATGATTACAAAAACTGATGATATTTTATTTAGTTATGGACTATGTGGAAATATCCACCAAATAGACCACTCAATACCCTAATTGTTTGTGTGTGAGTTAAGATAACGCTACACTGGCGACGTTCTTCTGTTGGCACAGCAATCTCCCTATTTCCCACTATTGAGCTGTCTGTCAATCACTATGAGATACAGTATAGTATACGATCTCATTGGTTGTCCCTTCCACTATTAATGCTAGTGCGGTTTTCTATTGACTATATTTAGAGGACAAACCCTGACTGCTTTTTGTCTTCTGTAAGAAATAATTGCTCTCATATCATCGTTTGTTCCATTTGTTATACCGGTATACCTACAATGTGTAGTTTAGCCACATATCTGATGTATTCATAAATTGATTATGCCAATGTTTTGAGAGAATAAATCAGCGCACTCCGTCCAGATAAGGAAGGACAAATTACACTGATACAGATATGATCAGTCCCTCCATGGGCCTGACGGTGAGGGATTACCTTGCACGCGATGTGTGTCAGCAGAGTGAGGAGTCAAGCATTGATTTTTATCATATCAGCTAATGCTCAGTAGTAATCCCTGCTCGGGAATAAGTAAATTTAGGCAGTGCGTAATGAGTAGCCAACCGTGTGATTATATGTCCATGTTTTCTTGTCTTCCAGGGCCTATAACCCTGGAACCCTGGCAATTCTTACACTAAGGTTAGTGGGTACAAGGGGATTTACAGCACCCTCGTATGCGTATGAGGGAGTCTTGGTAATTAACTAAACTTATATTTGAATATGGTTTCCTCCACCAGATTAATCACATCAGATCACATTAATCACCGGTTACGGTTAAGGTTTTTATTCCTTTTATATTTATTTAATCAGATTGTTTTAACGTATATGTCATTTCAGTATCATGTTATGTATCTTTATTGTATTCTTTAATGCATGTGTTTGAATGTTCTAATACTTTTTAAAATCTGATTCCTTTAACCATTTTTGTTAATGTTGTTTCTCAGTATTTCTGTATTTGTTTAGTCCAACTGTACATGTATTCCCTCTCTGTAAAGCTATTTGAACTGCAATTCTGTATGAAAAGTGCTATATAAATAAAGATTATTATTATTATTATTATTATTATTATTATTATTATTATAACCCAACTAGCAACTATTGTGTAGGGAGACACGTGGCCTACTGTAAAATAGTTGCTTCCTCCTCTTATAGAGCCAAGGAGTGGACCAGGAAAGCTTGTGTTTGCAGTCGAGTAATGATGCGCTCAGAAGCAAATGAGACTCCCTGGGTCTACATTATCCTCCTTTCCACTTCAGAGCCCAAGAGATCTGGCCCCACTCCAACCCATTATAAATCTGAGCCTATAGATGCTCTCAGCCCCCACACATTTGTAGTTTGGTTATAGTTTTTCAAGTTTTGGATTTGCATTATAATCAAGAGTTTAAAGCGTTCGTTGCTGGAAGTGCTTGTGTAGTTGAAACGCTAGTACTGTTGTTTTGGTTTGAAACTCAACGTGTGAAGAGTCTGTCCCTCAAACTCATTCCTACTAATATATCTCTGCAGGCATCGCTATGCTCCTTATTAAGACCTTGAGCTCAAGCTTGCTGTGAAATTATTGAATATATTTTCATGGATCAAAATGAAAGCTTTGGGTTTGTTGACATTTACTGCATGTTTTCCCACACAATCACAGATAGAGGCTACATTAACACACATTTTGGAAATCTCTATGACATTTAGAGACTATTCTCTGTAATTTGGCCAGAAACACATTCAGTACATAGTAATACATCTAATAAATGTTCTGCAAATATCAATTTATTTCCACACCATCCTCTCAGCTGTTAACATTTTGTTAACTGCACTGAAAGTTTTCCTGGAATAATGACCGATAATAATCACATTCTTCTACATAAAATGTCAATTTAGAATTGCTTTAATTATGTCAGTATGAGTATCACTAATGCATGTTCTCCTTTTCATTAGCTGCATTCTGAAATCTCACTCCCATCATGACTTTGCCAGAAGTAGAGACCCAACCTCATAGAGAAAGAATTGCAGGGAAAACAATGAATAACCAGAAGAGTACACTTTACAATTTATACAGTAAATCCTGTAGGCTACAATATACTGTATGCTTCTCCTTAATGAAAGTAAATATGAGTTCATGTAGACTGTGAAGCCTTTATAACAATGCTCTCCCATAACCAAGATAAAAATATCTAATGGAAGAGAAAATAACACATGGATGTTTTTGCTTTTTACTGCAAACAGGAACACATAAGTAAAGTTTGCATGACAGTGAAAATTATATTTGGCAGCTCTTTTTTTCGCTACTCACATGAAATATGTATCACATCATCATAAATACACAAACCAAAATGGAAGTAAAGCACGCACGCACACACACACTACACCAAAAACATTTCAGTATCTAATACACTCTTTTTCCACATTACTTAAAAAATACACAGATCTAGTTAATATGGTTGTAGTCTAATTTAAAAAACATTGTATAGATGTAGATATCTGATGTGGACATGCCAGGAGAGATATATAAATCATACTGTTGGCCACATATCCTAATTTGGTGTATCTATCAGTAAACCTTGTGTCAACCTTTTATTTACTCTTATCATCCCAGAACAGATATTTTAGTATAAATAAACACATAACCTGCTTCTGGACACCTTCCTCAGCCTCCTACAGGGGATAAAAGAATAAGAGTTTTTCGGTGTGTGTCTGTGTTGGGAGAGGGGGGGTTTCGAGGCCCCGCTGGGTTGAGACGACTCCTCCTTCTCTTACTCCTTTTTCTCCGAGCGCCAGGGCTTTTAAGGCTGTCTCCCAGGCAACCCACACACACACGCACACCCCCACACACACACAGAGACACGCACGCTAACAACAGGCCCTGCGGTGCAGAAAGCGTAGGTCTTGTTAGCCAACAACTAGCCGTGAAATCGCTGTGCCTTTACTCCGAGCACCATGAGTCAATCTATACCCTGCTTCTCTTTGTCTGTGTGTGTGTGTGCGCGTGCACGTGCGGGCGTGCGTGTTCCTTCAGGCCACAGAGGAGCAGTCTCTTTGATAAGTGTGTGTGTGTGTGTGTGTGTGTGTGCGCGCCTCACGCTGAGCAACCCAACGAGAATATTAGAAAATGAAGTTCACTTTCCTACTTTAAACGAGCACAACTTTGTTTTGACAGCATCCAGACACAAACTCTGCCGCCGCTCTCGTTCTTCCGCCTCCCAGAGGACAAAAGAGAGCGCAGCATCTAAAACACAATCACTTGCTAATCACCATGGCAGGGCCTGCGGCGCTACAGCTAACGCTACAGCTAACGCTACAGCTAACACTAGCGCTACAGCTAACGCTTGCGCTACAGCTAACGCTACAGCTAACGCTAGCGCTACAGCTAACGCTTGCGCTACAGCTAACGCTACAGCTAACGCTTGCGCTACAGCTAACGCTAGCGCTACAGCTAACGCTTGCGCTACAGCTAACGCTAAAGCTAAAGCTAACGCACGGCAGGGGAAAGGGGGAGGGGCCACAGGCCGTAAACGTAAATGGCACAGCGACAGGCGAGGACAAACACACATTCATTCCTCCCACAATGCCGAGCAGCACTTTTAATTAAACCTTATCCAGCGACATGAATAATGTAACAGCTCGCGTCTGTGTGAAGCTTAGGGCTCCCGCACAACGCCGCACAGCACAATGCACACACTAAATGGCATTTTATATGTTTTGCCAACAATGGAAAAGGAAAAAAAATTAAAAATAAATAAATAAAACGTAACATAAAGAAGACGCACAGAGCGTATGGAACATGGGTGTTTAGCGGGATTATATATTTTCGCATTATGGTGTCTGTACAGCTAATGATGTGTTTAAACGCTTGTTACTAACAGTTGTGCAAAAACACACACGCACACACACACACACACACACACACACACACACACACACACACACACACAACTGGAATACTACACAAGTCATACAAAATACATACATCTGAACATTGAGGAAGGGGTTAAATGGGAGAGTGACCCAGGGACAAATTTGGGCTTAGGAGAGAGAGAGAGAGAGAGAGAGAGAGAGAGAGAGAGTCCTGACACTGTCTCATGTCCAGTGTTGGATAATCAACAAAATTCTGCTGTACAGTAAACCCAGCTGTCAGCAGACCGGCGCTGCCTGGCGGTGAACCTTAATAGATAGAAATGTCTATGAGCGACCCCTCTCTCTCTCTCTCATTCTCTCTCCTGAATATCAACAACAGCCAGACTCATGATCGATCTCTCTCTCTCTCTCTCTCTCTCTCTCTCTCTCTCTCTCTCTCTCTCTCTCTCTCTCAATTCAATTCAAATTACTTTATTAGCATGACGTAACAGTGTACATATTG
>JAODLL010000003.1:2449175-2461129 GCA_026546735.1 Forbesichthys agassizii | reverse complement strand
TGCATTGTTTAATTAGACACATCGACTTGTTCTAGTGACTAGGCTTGCTCATAGACTATATATTAATATCATAGACTATATATTATTATCAATCAGTATAAAAGTTTGAAAACGTCACCTGCGTGTATGTGATATATTAAATGCTCCACAAGGGGTCAGACTATCCATGTGTTCACAAAAACGAATGCTTTCCATAAATTAACACATTCTTTCAATTTCACTCATGGCCTATCCATTCAAACCTGAGATAATGGTTGCTAGATAAAAAAAACATATCCAGAAAATGTAAATATGTTAGAAAACCTCACAGTAGGTATCTTATTAAAACAATGAAATACATTTTTGAAAAAGGGGTGTAACCCTACAATCATTGAGGCAGTTAGCAATTTCTTAATAATTCATATGACACTTAGACTGCCAGTTATTACTGACAAATTAATTTTGAACCTAACCAGGAAAATTGATTCCCGTGTCATTTTGTGTGGTCTGAAATTGCCCAGAGCTACAGTATGAGAGAGACTGATTTTCTTTGTGCAGTGGGATGGAACATTTTCTCTTTGTAGAGCCTTTTGCAACTCTTTGCTGGTAGACAGGTCACAGGCTTGTCCAAAAAAATAACATTATAACAAAAGGTAGGCCATATTGTGACAGGGTTGACTAGCCAAGAAAATGTAAACTTTGTAGTCTAAACATTTTTGAGATATTAATATTTATTTATTTATTTACCCATACATCCAGTAAGTTGGTATAATTACAGTTAAAGATTCTCAGAAGAAAAACAATCTTATTTTCATGTAACATTCCTATGATTTATGATATTATGTGTGTGGTTAGGCTTGTTATAGGGTTTTATAGTGAGAATGATCTAATTTATTAAATGTAATTCATTCAAATGTATTTCAGGATGGTATAGATGTTCTCCTGAAAGCTCAGTGGTTTAATCCCCAACATGCCCAGCTTACCCATAAGCATTATTTTGGTCACAATGACCAACCTGCACAAATGCTTGAAACAACTCTTTAAACCTGGCAATAGCTCAATGCCCATCCTGCTCATCCTCAATGGCCTTGGAGGATTTATGTTTTGTGTTAAGTAAGGCTGAAGCTACTCATGTTATCTCACTCCATCAATAGCAAATACATTAACAATATCTAGTCGCTGCAAGCACACTATTAATTTACCACGACCTGTCCCTACAGGGGAGAATGATTGTTGGAGGCAACGAGGAGTATCTACTTACCCCTCCTTGGGACACGGTGTCGCTGCTTAGGGATCAATGTCCATTGAGTAAAGGGAAAGAGGGGAGTAGGCAGGCAGGCAGGCAGGCAGGCAGCCAAGCTGTCCACTGCAGAGGGTCCTCGACCTCAGCTCAGCTCGAGTGACGCTGTCACCGAAGAGGTCCCTGTAGACCAGGCCGAGACAGAAAGGGATGTGCTGGCTGATGCTACAGCCATGTCCCTTTCACACAGAAACATGGGCCTTCCTTTCTCAAAGGTTGAAGAGGACAGAGGTAATTGATATTGTGGGCTCCGGTTCGTGGCAGGAAAAACTTAGACTACCATTGACAGTTATTTGTCAGTCAGACACTAAGACATTTATCACTTAGAGAAGTACCACTTACTTATGTTGGATTTAGCCCAAAAGTTGGCAGATTACTTTTCAGCATAATCAGAAATATATTAAGATTATAATTAGACATGCAGTTACAGTACATACCACATCTGACATAAATGTGCAATACAAAAATGATTACAACAGTAGTTGACACATACAAAAAAAGTCTTACATTTGCTAATATATTGTTGCTATAGGCAACAGCCATGACACCATGTGACCAAGTTGTATGCATTGTATGCAAGTTCTACTTCTGCCTGACTCCATTTAGATCTGAAAAGTGCCTTTCACAGCAACTTTAAATATACAATATGTGCTTATTGAATGATTTGAGATTCATTTTCATTCACAAAATGTCAGTAAAAAGTAAGCTATCTCACCTCTCAGACATTTTCTTTCACAATAACATATTGTATAAAAGGAGTATTAATCATGTAGTAACACCACACTGCATGGATCTAAGACAATTGTCATACAAATCCTTCATATTTCCCTTTTTAGCGGTGTTCCATGCACTTTCTTTCTGATCATATCACTCTTGTGTCTAAAATAATAGAAGTCTGTGTGAGAGTGCTCAACATTTTAACGTAACATTATCATTGTATGTTTTCTCTGCAAGGAGGGTGTTGGACTTCCTCATGTTGAGATGATTAAAGTCAGTCACATTGAACAGTTGATAGTTCTAATGGAGGGCAGAAGGTGCTTGTCCAGACCTAATGACCAGCAAAGGCAGCTGACAGCTGTGGAAAGAGTTTAGAAGAAAAAAAAAAAAGAAAATACAGTAATGAACCGTAGCAGACGTGGATGCAATGGGCAGGATGTATGGTTGCAGCAAATCCAATGGGTTTACAATATGTTTCGTTGTTGACTTCAGTGGGGCTTGGGGAGACCAATTATAATGCTAATAGCAAGGTAATACAATGCAGCTTTAATTTGCTTATGCTTGCTTTGTCAGTGTTGTGCAGTGCGTGATCAGCCACAGTTATCCCTGCATATGAATGTGTGCCATTAGACCACCGCAGAGGCCGGCAATTTTGTACATTACAGTGACTGTAGGCACGAGAAGTCAAACTTACCTTTCTGTTTTTAGCAAGGATCATTGAGGAGGGATTTTTGTGAGTAGTGGGAAAAAATATGCAGGTAAATATCAGACAAAAACATTACTTTGTTTTGGTTTGCTTTTTCATTTAGATACTGAACTTTAGGAAAGAGAATAGTATATTTGTTCAATCTATCTTAAAAAAAAAGTAAAATACATTTTCTTTCTGTTCATATTGTGAAGGGAAAATCAATTTTCACTTCAAACCTTTAGCTTGCCATAAGAGGTATGCGTGTTCTTTATTTTATTGTGTTCTTACTTCAGGCAGAAGTTGTCTGATGAAAGCTCTTTTCTGTCATCAGACATTACCTCTGGACATGACATTGGTTCACTCTTGGAAAAAAGAAAGTGAATTCCAAAAAAGGACCCTCTGTGCTTTGTTTGATACGCCGGTCTATTCACAATGCTTGCTTTATTTATAGTAGTGCTTTCTCCAGGGGTTCTCTCCTACCTCATAGGACTCTCACATCCTACTTTCAATGTTTTTAGAGCACGAGTTCAGTTCACAATGTTACATGCATGGACAAAATCCTATTCAAAGAAGACTGGTCTCTGAAAGAAGATAGTCGGCTATGTGCACCTTCATCTCCATAGAAGTAACCTTGGCAAACAGCAGAGACTGTGGTTTTCAGAGGCATTCAGCACAACGAATGTATCATATAGTCAGTGTCATGAGTTACTGTATGTCCATGCCAATAAGTATCCAAGCTGTCTATAGTATTTAAGTGATCTGGAACACAGTCTACAGTATATTCTGTAAAGTAGAAATTAAAGTACAATAAATGTTATATTTTATACTTCATTATTAATATGAATTTTATAATAATACAAATAATATTATTATTATCCATCTATCCTTGCATCTTCATCCGGGCTCGGGTCGCAAGGGCAGCAACTCCAGCAGGGGACCCCAAACTTCCCTTTCCCGAGCCACATTAGCAAGCTCTGACTTGGGGATCCTGAGGCCTTCCCAGGCCAATGTGAAAAAATAATCTTACCTAGTCCTGGGTCTTCCCCGAGGCCTCTTTTCAGCTGCCCGTGCCTGGAACACCTCCCAAGGGAGGCGCCCAGGGGGCATCCTTACCAGATGCCCGTACCACCTCAACTGGCTCCTTTCGACTCAAAGGAGCAGCATCTCTACTCAGAGTTCCTTACGGATAGCCGAGCTCCACACCCTATCTCTAAGGGCAACGCTAGCCACCCTCCTGAGTAAACCCATTTAGGCCGTGTGTAGAGTTAAGCCCCACAAGATTTAAAAGGTAGTGCTCCTACAAGAGTTCTGGCTCCTTCCCCCACAGTGAGGTGACATTCCACGTCCCCAGAGCCAGCCTCTGCCGCCTGGGTCTGGTCCATTGAGGTCCCTGACCTTCACTGCCATCCATATGACAGCACACCTGACCCCCACGGTTCCTCCCACGAGTGGTGGGCCCACAGGATGGAGAGGAAAGTGAAAGAGGAAATAATAATTATTGTTAATATTATTATTGCATGAAGAAAATTTAGTTGTAGAAAAAATCACAATGCCCAATTATCAGTATAATGCCAAAGTTGGGAAAATAATACAAAGGGTACAGACTTGCATCATTAGTTTGAGTAATGATGAAGACAAGTGTTTGAGCAGTGACATCTGCTATTCTTTGTGTCAATGTTGAAAATGTTGCCTGCTCCCCTTCATTGCAGCATCACAGAGTAAATTCAGTATATAGAGTGTATTCTTGCATAACATGAAATTTAGCCAAAAAAGTTACTGAAAATTGCTTATTTGGTGTGACATAATTTCTGGATGGTAACCAACCACCTCTGACCTATCTTCCCACTCCCAGTGAGATAGCCAATCATGTTGGGCAAATTATTTAATAACGCAACACCAACTAAAAAGTTCTGCTCAAAGAGAGAAAATGTCTGTACAATATAACAGTTGGATGTTGTAATAATCAATAATAAATGACTATTCATCTAAGAAGAATTCATTTAAATATATATATATATGGCTTCACAGATTAATCCAAACTAGGGCTTTGGATGGAAAACTATGCACAATGACCATGGGCTATTTGGTAGTGGGTGATGGTATTATTACACTTGTGCTTAATTACTGTGGCTAATGAGACAAAATGAAATCACCCACTGAAGACCAAGCTTTCAGCAGAATAATTACTGCTGTTGACCTTGTGCCGCTCTCTGATATGCAAGTGTATTACTTGGCCTGCAATAGCTCCCTGTACTTACAGGCGATGTACACAATAGTCTGCTGTGCACCAGAACAGACAGTGAGTCACAACAATACAGTCTCATAGCAACTCTTGGCTCTAGGCTGTTCTATTGAGATTTTACTGATTAAAAACAGATTTATATGGATTCATTCAATCCAGCATAAAGTATAGTCAGAGTCACAACAATAGTCATGATGTCCAAAGAAGCAGTCAGATCAGCTGAGTACATGTCACATTACTAGCAACCATGTCAAATAACACTAGTGAGACAGAGGTACAGTATGTCAAGTTGTGTTATGTAAAGGCACCTGAATAGACTGTTAAAATCTGATTTATGCCAAAAATCTAATAAAAAAAGCAGATAAAGTCTGTCCTAACCATATTAGAATACAGTTTAAAGGCCTTAGTAGAGATTGCAATTATTCAGGTAAAATCCTATGCTCTTTACAGTTCACCTCTTATTTGAAATGTTATTGAAGGTGTCAAGAATAAATAGTTTGTGTGTGCACACATGCATGTGTTGACTGTGTGAGCATCATTGGGTGCCATTGATTTGTTTGCATGTATGATGCTGACAGGTTCCCATCAGTTTTCCTTTCCACAACACTTCCAGGAGAGATGTGCTCTTTAAAGATGTGTGTACAGTAGATCAATGCAACTGATGGATTGGTGTTGGCAGTACAATGCTGTTGAAAGGCCATTTAGGTTGAATGTAAATGCTCAATTTAGTGGACAATAAAGTGAATTATGTGAGTGAAACCTCCAGTGTGGTACTGAATAAGAGGAAAATATGTTTCTGAAAAGAACATATTTAAACATACTTCAGAAGCACAAAATTGCTTAGTGGACTGTATACATTCTACATGACTACAGTTATTGGAGTCTATTTTCAATGTAATAATTGCATTGATTGGGAGTTATTTGCATACATCATCCTTGCTCAAAATTAGAGAAAAATATAAATATCATAATTATTTGTTTGTTGCAGTGTTGATTCTATTACTTCTAAAATTTCTTCTGGTTTCATATGGCATATTAATATGTGTTGATATTTACACTCAGGACCAGATGAATGTGCTTAGCCACCAAATCAATGTCATACTGCTGCCTTAAGAGAAAGGTTCCTAAAATAAACATTGGAAAACATTCTAACAGGGTTATATTCTACACTCGTAAATGTATGTGATTCACTGTGCCACGTGAAGGTTAATTTGTGGCCACAAGGAGGCAGTGTTGTCACTCTTTGCTATTTTTAACAGTGGCAAGGTGGACATATTTAAACTGTTAATAAGGTTTCTAATGTGTCATTTAACCCTGCCCATTTCACAGGTCAAAACTAAATGAAAATTAGGCAAAGTGAGGCTTGGCCTGCAAATCCTAATACTTGTTCTCGTGATGAGATTAACCAACATCATACTCTAATTTCTCATGACATCTATTGCCAATGTGGGATTTCTATTACGCAGGACTGAAATGTGACTGCATTGTAAGTCATTCAGGGCATGTTTCAACTCACTGTGAATGAGTAAATGTCTCAGTGTCAGAATTAATTCTTGCCTCTTGTTGGGAGAGGGAAGAATGTTGCCTTTCATCAGTTAAATCAATGACAGCCATTAGCAGGCTGTGCTGATGTGATAGTGTGTGTGTGTGTGTGTGTGTGCGTGTGTGCTTGCAGGTGTCCGTGTGTACACACATATTTAAATGTTGAGGTAAGAGCTCTTCTATTCAAAATCTTATTTAGGTGTCCTGGATTGTCTGCAAAGACACTTAAGTGGAACTAGGGGCAGGTGTTTCCCAAAGATTTAAATGACACTTTATCTGTGTAATAGTTTGCCATTATAGTGACTGCAATAGTTCACAATGTCTTTCATTCTTTTCACCTTTCCTTCAGGACATTGTTGAACCTTTCTTATACAGTATTCAACATTGCTGCCATCTCTGTGGTAGTCTGTGGCTTAAATACAAACCTGGGCGACCAACCGTTGATTATTGTCTGTGCATTTGATGCATTGTGTTCTCTGTGAAGTGCCTTTTACAAAACAAGCATTGTAAATAAGATGTAGCCTAGACCTTGAACACGGAGGACAACTCCTGGCTTTGTTTTACAGGAGCAGCAGATGGCAAGCATATCTATTCATAAGTCACTCTTCGAACAGACGATTAGTGGATTTGAGCTGGTTTCTAATGGTCTCGAAGAGGGATTAAATTGTAAACTGTTCCATAACACATCTCTCTTCACTCTTTGCACTGAATCACTCAGAAACAGGTAACCGTGAACAGAATCAGCAAAATTATTTAGATTGGAAATGAATAGGTCTACCTTGAACTTTAGCCAACCACTTTAACCAAGTAAATTTTTTTGGTAAAATAAGTAACATACTCCTATATATGTTATTTAACATTAAAATAGCATCACACTACAGATCCCATTTCATATTCTTGTCACTGTGTAAACTCAGTGACATCAAAAACTTCACCAAAACAAAAGAAGAATGATATTTCCATCTAATTATTGCTCTGCCCATATTGCATATATATGACAATATAAGCTAAGACCCCAAGCAGTTATTCCAGAGCTCAAATCACACCAAAATAAATAAATAAATAAATGAATAAATAATATCCCACTCCAAAGTTCATGCAAATTCGACATTGATAAATATACATAAGCCTATTTTGATCTTAGCCTCTGGGTCACAGTTGCTGTTAGTTTTTTTGTTGTTGTTTCTTTAAGTTATGAAAATAGAAAAAACAGAAACTCATCTCAATTATGTAACTGGTGCTGATCAGCCCACGGACAACCGCCCACCTGAGATGGCCTGAACATCCTCCACAAAATATCGACAGGATTTTTATTGCATGGCTGTTTTCTAGGAATTGTTATGGTTTCATGTGTGCACATCACCTGTTTATAATCTATCCAATGAATAACCTAAACATCCTGCAATTTTACTTTGCAAACTTTATTATTAGACATCTGGTGGGAGTGAAAATGTTGAATACTTTTAACAATACCATTGTACAGTATATTGCAGAACATAAACTGTATATGAGACTTCACATATATCTGAGCTCAGCATGGCTCCTGGAGAATGGGATTTTATTATCTGATTAATTCTCTCCTAAGGGAACAGCAGGTTTGACCTGTGAGAGGGTGAATGGATTTCCTCTGAATTATTGGCGGGTTGCTCTAAACAGTAAGAGGAATCCACGAAGCCATGTGATGTAGATCAATAGCTTAGTGAATAAGACGTTTAACCTATAACATGTTCTTGTGACTGTGAATACTGAATATTGTCAGACAACAATACAATTCTGTTGTATACTTCAGATTGCAGCGAATACTGTATACATGCATTATATTTCAACTGTCTCTCACATTTATTTGTCAACATTAACTAAGAAAAATTAATATCTCTTCATGTTTTGTGTAGGCCTAGCATACACATAGCATACAGTATATACAAATACACTAGACTTGTCTTTTTAGCATGAACGCATGACACTATTATATTGTTCTTTGTTCAAGATTTAAATTTTAACTCAATTAATGCAAGGTTAAAGATGTGGGAATTGCTTAAAGGTTAGAGGATTCTTACAAATTAAGACATACTAATCCTCATTATCTCTGGCAACAGACATTAGATAACGTGAGCAAATGTTAATTGAAACCAGACCCCCGTAAAGTTAACTGCTGTTATATAAGAAATATAGGCTTACACTTTTAGAAGATCTAAACATTTGAGCAACGATGTTTTTGTTTTAAATTCAACTGGGCTTCACCTGACCGCGCACAGTTCAGAACCACGGACAGCTCCAGTTGCGTTTCATCTTACCGTTATGTGCCCGCCCCCTAACTGACTGGATTTTGTTGAATACCGTGAACGGCAACCAATAGTTAAAGGAACTGGAACGAGTCTTATAGTGGTTGTGGATACAACGAGGGGGCTGTAAAGAGCTTGTTTACAAAGGAAGCATTTTCACTTTAAACGTGATGACTATAGGATCTGCACGAAAGACAAAACTCCGATGGGATAAGAGATAGTCAAAGACGTGCACGATTACATTTGCAAGTCGTTGTGCAGCGCTGGGAAATGCTCTTGTAGCGGCTGTGGATGACATTGTTGCGCGATTTTTAACAATCACCTTCGGTGTGCAGTTCTTGGGTTCGAGCAAGTTTTCAAATTGCATCGCCACATAATTATCCCATCGTACACAACCAGGAAGAGAATGGGAAGTGAAAAGTATTTACCGGAGCTTATGGCAGAAAAGGACACGCTGGATCCCTCTTTTCAGCACTCCTTGCGGTTACTGGATCAAGGTAAGTGTTGAGGCAACTGAAATTGTTCATGTCTGATAAGAATACATCTGTATCTTTCAATCGTGTCATAAAATATACATAAACTTTTCAAGGGGACTAATGGCATGGTATCAAAAACAAAGTTTTTTGATACCATGCCATTAGTCCCCTTCCCTATCAGGCTATCCGCCCACCAAATTGCTTCACGTTGTGAGAGGTATCTTCCACTTATTGTCGGTAGATCTATTTTTTATGAAACCATGTGTGCCTATAGACCTACTGCATGTTGTGTGCATGCAGGCTGCTTACCAAGTATCACCTGCATATGGGCAATGTAAAAACAAGGCACTCGTCTTCCTCCATCAATGTGACTGCAACATTGTCTCATATCAACGGTCATCTTATGCTGACATCTTATAGACAGCAGTGACAGAAAGCAAAGCCCAATATGCTAGACAAACGTGTTTCCACTAATGTAGGCGATCCCTCAGGCATATAGCCTACAGTACCAGGCACAGTACCAGTGGAACCACTAGGCTATTATTTGAATGTACATTCGTTTTCCCACTTTGAAGAATTCAACTAGATAATATTCCATGGTGATTTGCAGACACCTAATTAATCCATTCCTCAGCCTGCTACGTGGAGAGCATAGTTGCTTTGATGCTCGATAAAAATGTGCCCATACTTCCAGATGCACCCCCGGCAGATTTTTGTCATGAGGGACATACAAGGGAATAGCATCCAAACACAAGTGTTGCTCATGGGCTCTGCCTGGTCTGGCAGAATTATCTTACCAATAAACAGGGAAATTGGTATCCAGACCGCAGAAAAACAACCAATGAACAAATACATTTGAAATAATATTTGAGTTTAACGTGTCACTGGCACCCTTTCACTAACATCAAGTTGATAGTGTGTTATGACATTTATGGCCGGTTTCACAGACATGGATTAAGGCTAGTCCAAGACTAAAACAAAAATTCTATGAAGATCTCCATTGAAAAAGGATCATAGTCTAGGACTAGGCTTAATCCATGTCTGTGAAACTGGCCATTAGACTGAAAGTATCACCAGTAAACTGTACAATGCTAAATGTTTTGATGTTTAGTGTAGAGAAGGTGCTACTGCATAACTTTAGAAGCCCACACATGTGTGTGTAACACAATTTAATGGAAACTCTTCCTCCTGATCTTTACATTCAAGCTCGGTGACAGAGAGAGTTCAGACACTTGTCTGGGTATCAGCAGAGCTTAAGACCCTATCAGTGAACCAATTTACAGTAGTATTTCCTTGAATGTGTCCATACAGCTGATGCAGATTCATGTCTTTTCATGAAAGTTAGTAGCCTGGTGTAACCAGGCCATATTTACTTTGTGAATATACAGTAGTCTAGCCACGCTCCATTGGGAACTGTTCAGTCACTTTCTCCTACTTTGCGTAGACCTCTGGTTAATTTAAAAACTAGTGGACAGTGGTGAACAAATGCTACAACTGTTTTGATAGCCTCATCTAGCTCTACCATTTTGAAACACGCTTGACTTCAATGTCATCACACGCTGATTGGACCGCAAGCAGGGTGGCTGTAAAATCGCTAATGGGAAAAGGTTTCCAAACTGTAATATCTGCAAAAAGAAATTGAGCTGAGAGCAATAGTCGGGCGGAGCCAGACTAGGAAGTTTGAGGTTTGAATATAATACATGGGCTGACTATAGCAGCTCTTAATACCTCTATGTCAGCTGTTTTACTTAAGGTAAAATCATTCTAGTACCTAAGGAAGATAAAGCTGTACTTTCCTCAGCATTTTTCCTTATCAGCTGGTTTCAATATTAAAAATGGTGTTTGTCTGCAGAACATGTATTTCCCTTTAGTGAATACAAAATGCCACTTGTCACTTCCTTGACTGGATGCTACATAAAGTAACTGTTACAGTGCTCTACAATACGTGTGAACTAATGCCATTGCCCAAATGATTTTCATAAATTATAGTGTAACAATATTCACAATTCTAATGTTAATATATATTTAAGAATTTTCATATCCCTTTTGCTTACAATGCAATACAAGATATTCAGTAATCCAGTTGGAATAAATGATGAAATATGTATTAGTTTGTAATATTCTAGCGGTGATGGAGAAAGACTGCATCTGGACACCCGCAGTATTAATCCATGACATTTTATAGAGCCAGCCACGCTGCATGGTGCAAAATCTGGCTGAGACAGTATGTCACAACTCCAAAACTGTAAATAGTGTTATCTCTCGCACACACAACAGATGGCACGCAATGCAGTTTTACGGAATCACTCTTTGTGCCATGTAGTTGATGAGCTCTGGACTTGATTCTGTTATTGGCAGGAGACTGAATGAGAAGGACGAGGCAAAGCATGCACACGTACTACAGGATTAATCTCTTTCTGGAGAGACTTCAGTTCCGAAGCCTACAGTGACATGGCATGACAAACAAACACACACAGGCACACGTGCACACCCACGCATACCCACGCACACACACATGCACACACACTACATTGCTGTCGTTTACAGTACTAGTCTAGGACTTAAGTTAAAGTTGTAGCCATATCTCGGGCTACAATTTGAATGAACGTCAGCACAGCCTGTACAGTTTAAAATGTTTCACTCGCATGCTAATGCATATCTTACCGCTGCTCCAACGCATTGGTTGTTGAGATGTCGTGCCTCTAAGATCAATTAATATATATATATA